>QMIH01001516.1:0-31773 GCA_003987875.1 Clarias batrachus | reverse complement strand
TGTGTGTGTGTGTGTGTGTGCGTGCGAGAGAGAGAGAGAGTATATGTGTGTGTGTGTTTGAAATTCTCTTTTTATCCCGCTGTATGCCACAGTCCAGCACACAGCACCCCCTATTGCTGGTAAGCCAAGTGCACCAGCACAAGCAGTCTCTGTCCCTGTCTCTGACAGCTACAAGCTAAATGTTAATGCAGTCCACTTTCTATGCATAATTCATATGCATCATAATAAATTTTTGTGTCATAATTTAATACAGAAGCTACCACACAAAATAAAAGACTTGGATCTTATGTGTTGTTGCAGATTTATTCTCTGCATTTTTACAACCACAGGAAGGCGCTTTCTTTAATGCACCTTCATGATCATTAACAGTAATGATCATCATCATAAACATAAATTAAAGCTATTTGGAATGTATGTAAACCTATTGGGAGTCTTTATAATTTTAAACACAATCTTTTATATTAAGTTTTCTGCATCATCAGAATTCGTGTTTAGTGAAGTTTGGTGAAGGAAACACCACTGAGGCACTTCGCTACTTATAAGGCTAGGCAAAGTACATGGTCAAAGATGAACAAATATGACATTCATATAGAACCTTAAATCCAAAGCAAAGCTCATACTTATTCCCTGCATCGGGTTGCTGATGCCAATATAGCATACACCCCTACCAGGTTTAGATCCTTTTTCAAAAGAATTTATTCTGACCCAAATGCCACAGCCCGAAAAAAACACTGTTGTCTCTTATTTACACCAGCCAGGGGCTCTACAGCTGATGGGTCCCCTGGAAACTGGGGGGTCCTTGGAAGTGTCCTTCCTTGTATACTTTACAGTTACTCCCAATATAGTGGTTTACAAGTTGCATAATCACTAAAATTGTCCTCACTCTTATTGACCTCCAATCACTTTTATCACAGTCACAAGAATTTCTTGTTCTTTCTCACGAACCTTGGCACAACATGACACAGCTTCCCTTTTTATCTTGTGAGTCAGTCATATAAGGTACCTGGATCCACATCTGCTCCAAGCACACTTTAAGGTGTCCTACAAGGCTTAGTGCTGCGTCCATTTCTATTCTCACTCTATTGCTATTCCTCTGTGCCTACTTGCTCACTATCAAAATCAATTCAATCAATTTTATTGCCACATTGCTTTTAACACTGGACATTGTCACAAAGTAGCTTTATATAAATTTAAATTTTGAATATAAACTCAAAAATGTATACATTTTTAACCTTCATAATTTTGGTGATACCACAAAGCAAAGCACAAATATATTCCTTCTGTATATTTGTTCTATAGTGAACATGCAGTTGTATCATAGGAAATGCATTTCAGTAAGTCTAGTATCTCTGCATGATAAGCAGATATCTTATCATGGATACCTCATGTCCTGTAACTAAATCCCAGGAAAACTGACCTGTTGCATAACCTAGAAAATGAATTCCCATGTCAAAATTTAACATCACATCCTCTGTTAAAAAAAACATCCAACTACAGTAGATAAATAGTGAATGAATTAATATTGCATTGCTGGCCCAGCTTCTTACAGTGGTATTTGTTGAGACAATAGGTAACATTTTGTTCTTGAAAACTTTAGAGACACAGACTGAATAAACTAAAAAATTTAAGATGAGATGCTATCACATGATTTTATATTTTTAAAAAATAAATAAATAACACCTCCCTCCCCTCTCTGACACTATCAAACTGCACTAAAAAGATGAAGATGGCAATTTTGTGGACTGTTTATTTATTTATTCATTCATTCATTTATGTAATGAAATATGTTTCAGTTACTTTGGAGGTATTTTAGACAATTAGTGTTATATATGTGAGGCCGGTGTGTTTCCACTTATTGTTATACTGTGACTTACTGTAGCTAACATTAGACTTCATGTTACCGCACTGTACAGAAGTTAGCTAACCATAGGAGTAGCAGCACTTCAATATTCCAAGTTAAGGAATATAAAATTTCTGTATGAAAAGTGAATTGAGTAGATAGCTTTTGTTATTTTAAAACCAAAAGTTACTCCTGAGAATGGCAAAGTAAAACTCTTAAAAATATGAAACCCTTTTGAATATGAAGATTTCATGAAATCATGCAGATCTGGTAATATATGACAGTGGTATTTGTTATAAATACTGCGTCATGTTTCACTTGTCATGCATGTACAGATGATCAATAAGGTATCCAAGTTATACTCAACACCACTGACAGTTTACAGTAATTTCCCATTCTGGTCTGCACAGGGCAGACAGGCAGACAGAAGAGAGAGGCTGGAACGTAAGTAAAAGACAAGAAAAGATAGATAATTTAGTGAGATAGACATTCAGAGGAGAAGAACATAAACTCAATATACAAGTTGCCCCACCTTTCCCCTGCTGTGTCTCCTCACACATGCATGATGTGATGGAAAGGGAAAAGAGTAAATCCTATTAACAGAGTTCCATCACTTTACCTACTGTATAACCTGCAGAGATTTCATCTTTTCTGCATCATTCACACCCTCACATCCTTCATTCACTACTCTTCAACAAATGGTATGTATTATCCTGCTAACCCTAAACACCTTTTCCTTCATTGCAGGTTGACTTGTCAACATTGAAATTCAGTGTCATTAAGCACTTTAACACAGAAATCATACAATAAAGCCGCTAGGAAAATGCCCTCAACATGCTGCCTTTGCTTACACTTGGTAATTCAATCTGAACTCTGAATTGTGAAGCCACCACTGTGTGTGCTTTTAAGGAACGCACTAACATTCCAAGTTCAGGATAGGTGTGACATTTAACACATCAGAATGTAGTATGATGTACTGTATAAAACATATCAGAAATACGGTAAATACATTTTTATTATTGCTAGGCATGTATATTTACATTTCTCACCAAACGCATCTCTCTACTCAGAGGTCCCCAATTCACTGCTGTTTCCCACTGATGAGGTGCTTAATTGTTCTAAAACTTGCTGCATTCAAGTCCAGTCTTTGTACTCTAGGGTTACTTGCGCATCAAATTTGTGGCAAGGTGAGCCAGAATTCTAACCAATCATAACAAAATGCAGGGTTTCTCTGACAAAAAAAGCTTTCCTCCATCTATTAATCCTAGAATGTTATAATCTTACCCTGCAATCCTTTTTTTATGCACTCCATCTTTTGGACTATTTACTGTATGTGAAATGTGTACGTCTTCTCTACTTTATATGAGATAAACAGTTAACTTATATACAGTAGTAATCAGCAGCTAACCTAGAGATCATATATAGAGAAAATAAGACTTTATCCACTTTACCTAAGTGGTCCTAAAATTGTAGTTCTGTAAAAGGGCCTATAGTGACACACTAGGTAGTGCTGCTGGCTCTTACCTGCAGGTGCTTGGTTCAATCTTAAACTCAAATTGCCTTCTTTGCCTAATTTGGCACATTCTCGTAAGTCTTGTTTTAAAGATACAAAGGTGATACTTGTTTTTTTTTTTTAGCATTCTAAGCATAACATAACAAAAACAAGAAATTGCCAAATATGAAAAATGGTTACAAAGAAACAAGTGTGTCTAATCAAAATGTAAAAAGAGATGTAAGGAGTACATAAAGCTATGAGTATATAATGAAATGTACTGTTCAAATGGGAAAGATGGGGTGCAGATATCCGCCTGATCCACACCATCGAAAAATGTTTTAGTTAATTACTTAATTGATCCAGCATGAACTTTTCTAACAAGTTGTGCCTTTCTGTGAGATTGGACCACATTCTAGCTTTTGCTTTCCACTTGCACATATGACCCTTGGTTACCCATGACCCACTACATATTGTAATGAAATAATCAATTTTCTTCATTTTATGGCTGAGCACTGTATACATTATTACAGAACATGTGGCATTCTGTTTTCTACATAATCTACAGTGTTCATTTCTCTACCCATCCTCCAAACCTACTGTGCTATGAAGACTTGTGCTCTCTGACTTTGCCTGATCTCCATTTTGATGCCTCCTCAACATTCTCATCTCATCCATCTGGACTCCTTTTTCAACCACTCACCCCCTCCCCACACTCAACCACTTCATTTTTCTCATTGCTGTCAGCAAAACACTTTAGTTAGACACTGGTTTATTTGTCTAAAGGCTGACTGTGAGGTATTAACTCCATGATCTTGTCATCTTGTGACTTCTGCTCCATAAAGGGGTGTTTAAAGGCAGTAATCCACAACATACCGAGTCAAGACTGAAAGTCTGAGGGCACAAACACTGACATCTGAGGGCATTACCACGGATGTCTCTTTCTGTAATCTGCAAAGTTTTAAAAGAAATGTCTCTTTCTGTAATCTGCAAAGTTTTAAAAGAAATGTTGTTAATTTTCTATTTCTCATTATCTGACAGTCTCAGTGAAGTACTGTATGTGTGGCATTCTGTGTCTCAGTCGCAGTAATGTATCCATGGTTTCTCTATCTTTAAGTCCCTGCGAAGAAAGCGTGACTTCTTTGTCTGTCAGTCTCAGTAAAGGAGGAGTGTATCGTGCGCATGGGATTAATATAATTTTGAATATAATTAATTTATTGACTTCATTCATGAGAAATCCACAGAGTGCTGGTGCGATGCCTGTTACCTGAAAATAGAGTTAATTTTGTGAATTTAGAAGCCAAAATCAAGTCTATAATTTTAGTTTTCACAAAGAAAGAGAGGGGGAGGTCAGGAGAAAGAAACTGAAAGAAAAAAATAGTAAAGAGAAAAAGAGAGGTGGATGTGGATATTACATCATAGTTTGTTGAGTGTCATGACCTAAATAACCAGTATCTTGAGTATTACTAATAATAGTGTGTGTGTGTGTGTGTGTGTGTGTGTGTGTGTATTCCCACCTGCAGTCCTCCTTGTTTTGGTTTCACCAACCTCCGGTACTGATGTAACAGAGAATAGTAATATTTGCTATAAGGCTTTGATATTAATAGTAGCTTATTCGTGCTCCAGTGTAAATGTTTACATATAAAAAATAAAGTGATTGATGGGTAATTGTATTTAATTAACATCAAATACTGAAAAAAAAAAACACACCTATGCCCTGCTATGTAGAAATAAATGCGAGGACTACAAGTCTAGAAAGGCTATATTGCTGTGTTTTTCTCATGCTGGAGTTGTTGATTGAGGCTAATAAATCTTTGTAATTATTGAAAATTGTGCCCTATGTTGTTAATATTTCTTGTGCTCTAGTAATTTTCTTACACTAGATAAAATTATCGGCTTGCTTGACACATTCACAGTGAATCTGCCCTGAAATCCACACTGTCATGCTACAGCCATAAAATAAAAACATATACTGAATAAAATGGGAGAGACAGTGATGTGTACTAGAGGAAGCTGCAGGGTGGTGTCTAATAGTGATGGACTGAAGAGATAATTAATCTCTAAAGACAGAGCACACTGAAAGACTGTGAAGGGTGTCCACTGAAGAAATATTTGTTACATTTCATTCAATCTAAACAACAAATGAATAACAAATTATTTATATGTCAGAATATTAGGAAACCTATTGTACATGTTATCTTTTAATATTTTCCTAATTATAATATATCCAGCATTTGGGTATGTTGCAGTTAGAAAGCAACAGTGGAATATAAGTAGCAGTAAGTAGCATTACCGTAAACACAGTATTTAGAGAAATGTTAGCCTTAAACACTGAATGGTAATAAGATCTAAACATGCGGGATGATGACTTAATGGTTAGTTAGTCACCATGCACTACCAAGTTCTGGGTTAGATTACCGCCTCGGGTATGTGAGCATGGAGTTTGCATGTTCTCCCCAGGCTTGGTTGCTTCCTCTGGGTACTTTGGTTTCCTCCCGCAGTTCAAAGTTATGCAGATTAGTGTAACTGGCGTTCACAAATTGACCACAGTGTGTAAATGAGTGTGTGTATGTGTATTAACAATGGATTAGCAACCTGTCCAGGGTGTACCTTGCCACTGTATCTTGACAGTGAGTGAGTGAGTGAGGGAGGGAGGGAGGGAGGGAGGTACTGAATTTGTATCAATGGGCTTAGATCAGGCAACAAAGCAGCACTAATAAGAGTGTTTAAGTTAAATTTTAGAGGCTTTTTGCATATTTACATACTACAGTATGTATTTTAGGTACAACATGTAAACACCCCCAAAAAAGGGGTACTTCAATTATAGTTAGAAGTGCATGTACTCCATATTATACTTTTAAAAGAAGTACAGAAACAAAAAAATCTAATTTAAAAAGAGCATTTTTCAAGTATTTGGCTTAGTCCACCTATTCACCCATTTTGTAATTTTTAATGGCTTTAAAATGTATGACACAATTTTTGTCCCCCGGATTCTGTTAGTCAATATGACAAATAATTCATAATTTTGATAAATAATTTAAATGTTGTTTGGATCCAGCATTCAATGCAATATTTTTTATATTATCCATGCATACACTTATTAGTATGATACAAAATAGCTACATAATCACATATTCTTACAGGACTAACCCCCCCATAAAAATAAAAAAAACCCTCTTCCCAGTTGTGTTAGACTAATGGCACTTAGTCATTGACCTAGTTAACCCAGTGTAAGTATCTATCCAGTGGTGATGTAAACTTTAAAGCACTTTTTGTAAGTTGCTCTGGATAAGAGCGTCTGCCAAATGCCTAAATGTAAATGTAAATATTCCTGTACAAACACATCAAATATTTGTCAATTTTATCCTCATTTACACACACACACTCACACAAACACACACACACCCTTATTTCCACCACAGTCTACAAGTCTCTAGGCATAAGAGTCCGAATGGAGCATAGCTTTGCTAGTTATTAATGAGCTTGCTTTGGTCATGGTAGCCTTCAGCCTCAGGAAATGTGGGTAAAGACTGCTGCTTCTCACAGTACATACACACACACACATACAGACAGCCAGAGGACACCATGCCTCCATAAACAACTGCCAAATTATGAAGTGATTTATAGTGCTACAAGGTCTGTGACCATTCTCCCGAGTGTTAACCAACCTACTGCAGTGCGTGGTTATTCTACAAACTTCTACATCACTCCAACATTACACGCTCACGCTGCATCAAGATTCTGCTCCGCTAATCTAATCCCAAGAGACAGACACATCTTGGTTCATCCTCAGCAGCCTTGATGGGTATCTGTTGAAGTGAAACAAATGTGACAGAGTGAAGTAAATATCAATTTGTGTATAGTTGAAGTCCATTATTCACTATTCAGGGTTATGAACCTAAATTAAATGTTAATATTTCATATTTAAATCAGGAAGTTTAGCTTTAAAGTTAATTAATGCAGCCCATTCAAGATTATTAAAAACACCTTTGTGTAATTGACAAAAATGCTGACTGAATAAACTAAAAAATATATTTTTTTTTTCTTTTTCAGCCACCTGCAATATAATTTAATAGGACTTGATCCAACCTTCTTATTATTTTCCATTATTTTTAATATTGTATTCTGACACTCAGTTGTGGACAACAGGTGCCCATAATCTACATATATTAGATTAGGGTTGGTAAGTCATAATGTAGGCTACTCTGTCACACTTTGATTTGTTTAATTAAGATGACCATATACTCATCTTCAACTCTTCAATTATGACATTTATATTTTTATAAAATATGCATGCCATGCATGTGACAAAACTGAATTTTATTTAACTGGAAAACTCCATTACACGCATACACAATCCCATGCAAAGCTGAGTACAGTAAGTCCCTGACTGATGAACGAGTTCCATTCTGGGAGCATGTTCATAAGTCAGGGGAGACTACGCTTCCAAGGGGAATTTCGGGGATACAACGGGGTTAGCTGACCTCGTTTAAAGGGACCCCGGGTAGACGTCGAGGAGGACAAGTCTACATGGTCTCAGAGCTGTTTCGGACTGTGCACTCTGTCTCATTGAGGATTTTCTGAAATTAGGATTATTCACCAACGGGACAGCTTTACAGGACAAACATTTCTGTCATCATGCTCCCAGACTAATTAATTGAAACCGGTAAGACATACTCATTTCATCCATATTCCCACACGCACAGACATATAATATACTGGACCTTGGACATTTTGTACATTCACTTACATTATATGGCTAAGAAAAATATTGTAGAAAATTGTAAATATTTGTATGAGGTGCACTGCAGTGTCTATTTTTTGTACAATACACGTGAGCTACTTCCACGATTTGTCCACATCTACAGTACAAATGTCTGTCCATACAGAATGATCTGTGGTCCGTTCGTATCTACAGAAATTTGTAACTCAAATGTTCATAAGTTGGAGACTGTCCTTAAGTCCTATTTTAATGTCTTATTATAACTCAACTTTAAATATGGCCAAAATCATGTCAAGGAGTGATGTCTAGCATGTTATTAATATTGTATAATTTTTGGTTGTGATATTTGGGGATCTGTCGACGTTAATCTTAAATTCAGTTTGACCAAAATCGTTCTCTCAATCACAGTAAAAAGGACATGAATTCTGTTGACTCACTTCTCCATGGGCAGATGAGGAAGCAGATAGTCTTTTTTTAAGGCTAAGAAGGAAGGTTGAAAAGGGGGAAGAGGGATGCAGAAGACACGAGCATGGAGGAGTACAACAGACAGATTGAGCAGATGGATGGAGTTTGTGCTGCATCTGGTGCAGTGGGCAGACGATCTGGCACTGGGAATTTGGCGGTGGAATTGAACCATCCGCCAAATATTTTTTCATCTTCCTCAGCTAGGCTCTGTGATGATATTATCAATGAGTAAGATTAAATAGCCATTTGTGACAGCCTTCACAGGAGGCACAACACTGCACTCAGTCAAAAACACAGTGGGAAATGACAGCACATGCTTTGCTTTCCAAGCAAAGGTTATCAGCTCACAGGTTACATTAACAAATGTGAATTATTGCAGACAGGATTTATCTAGATGAAATGCATGACATGGTGCCACTTGCAAATTTGTATCACAGTACATGTGGAAGATAACGTAAGCTTGAGAGTTACAGTAAATGTACCAACTCTTTCAGACAGCTTAAGTTATATGAAATTAAACTCAAATACAATTAAAAGTCCAAATGAACAAAAGAAAAAGTAAAAAAAAAAATCTTTGATAGAAGTAAAGCAAACCTAAATGAAAAAATAATGTAAAACAAAATGAAAATCAAAAGCTATCACAATGAAAGAACATCAAAATGAGACTAAATTCAACCATGATCCAAATAAAATAAAATCAAACCATAAAAATTGGTCCAAATGAAACAAACAATAAAAATCTCAGTCCAAATAAAACTAACTTAAAGTCAAAAAATTATCCCAGTGGAACAAAATCTCAGTCACAATCCAGCCCTTCAGTTTTTTATGAGATGCATCATGCCTTCTTATACTGTAGCTTTCCAGTAGATGAGTGCAGAGATTGCATAATTATTTTTGAGTGTATTGAATCAATAAAGTATTTGTTTATCCAATTTGCAAATGTGGTGATTATTTTAGTCCTCCTCACACTATTACCAGCATAAAGCATAATGAATCCATTAGGCATGTCTGTCTGACATGGTGCCTGTTTAGGTATTTAAATTAGACAAAAGTTCAGTATTAAAATGCTGAAACAAAATGTGGCATACAGCACTATATAAATTAAATAGTGTTAAAAGCACAGGCAGCATCAGATGTGTATATGTAATATGTGTAAATTTCTGTGCATGATTAAAGGAGATAAGGATAATAAAAAGCAAGTTTTTGCCTACATCAAAATACAGGGAACTGCAAGGGTTGCCTGATTACACTGTTGATTCAGGATCCACATTAACAGCATAATTATGTTGAGTCCTTATCTTCTATCTCTTTAACTCACCTGACCTCTAACTAGACCTGTTTTATGTTTAGGCTCATTTCATTCGGTGTATTAAATCTGCTCAGTCCTCTCTGATCTTTTTTTTCCATTTCTATGTGTAAATTTCTAAGTTTTATTGTATATTTCCCCACTGCTAGTTGCTTCATCTATTTGTTAACAAACTTGAAATTGAAAATGAAATTAACCAATTGGGCCTATAATATTTTGGATATCAATTGCCATCAGTCCTGTTTTACATTTGGTTGTTTGTTTTGTTTTTTAGTTTCATTTACAATTTTTTTTTTTCTGACTTTCTAATAGTTACTTCCACTTTATGACAAAAGACTTAATTCTAAAACAGTAATTATAATGTGTAGCCTTTTACAAGGGGGCATTCAAGTTAAACCGTGACTTGTGATAAAATTACAATCGAGAATCGAGAAACTGGTGATGAATAAGGAGATCCGCAACCGTACTAAACAGGTGAAAGTCAGCACTGTCATTAGAACCAGATGGCTACAGCATTTTAGCCATATTGACAGAGGGCATCCATCCACAAATCACATCAAAGCTCTCCGTGTGTATCGATGGACCCCCTTCAGGGTGGAAGCAACTGCGAGGACAACCATGTCACACCTGGTCCAGGACTATCCAGGATGATTTGCATACATACAACTTGGCTGAGAGTTATTGTCACATCTCCCGTACAATCGTGACCTCACCCCAAGAAGGCTATACTCTTCCACGGTCTTACTGGTTTAGAGAACCTGTACTTTAGATAAAATGTACTAGACCTGAGGAAGAAAAAAAAAAGGCCATTGTTCAGTGACTTAAAATTTCTAACCTCAACCCATCACTGATTCTCTGTTTTGGCAAAGCCAATCATCTGCATTTATATAAGTGATTTAGCTGAAAGCAGCTTCTTTAGAAAGGAGAATGTTTTTGCAGATTATTGTAATTTGTTTTAAAGTCTACAGTACTCTTTCTGGTTTGATTAGTGAAGTTACAGCATGTCTAATATGAATTAAAGTCTGCAATGATTAAACAAAATGTTTAAAGACAACCAGACAAAGAAGTAGGTGGCATGATAACTTAGTGGTTAGGACTGTCACCTCACACATCAAGGGAAGAGGGTTTGAATCTCATTTCTGCTCTGTGTGTGTAGAGTTTGCATTTTTTCCTGTGCTTGGATAGGTTTTCGGGTGCTCTGGTTTTCTCCCACAGTCGAAAGACATGTAGATTAGTTTAACTGGCATTCCCAAATTGCCCACACTGTGTGTGTGAGTGTGTGGGAATATGTGAATATGTGTCCTCTGTGATGGATTGGCACCTTGGCCAGGGTATATTCTGGCTCATGCCCAAGTCTCCTGGAATAGGCTCCAGGTCTCCATGACCCTGTGCACAGGATAAGCATATATACTGTAAGATGAATAAAGGAATTAATAAAATGTAACTTTTGCTGTAATTTATCAGTCATATTAGTTGCTTATTTAGATCTCTTTAACAAATGGACCTTAACAAATTTTAATTGAATACCTCTGCTCCACTGTCTTTGATTTTGGTGACTAGGTCTATTCCTGCATCAAAGGCAAAGAAAAAGGCATCAAACAACTAATTTCTTTGATCAGTAATGAGGAGCATTTACTTATTCATTATCGTTCCCAACCTTGTCCCTCACCGCCCTGTAGTGTTTCCTAATTTGCTGATTTCATCAGAGTATTCCTTTTGCTCCTTTGTGAAAATTTCTTTATCTTTTCAGCATGGTTCAGGTGTTGTCAATTTGATCTGGGACAGAAATCTGATTATCAAATATTCAAATCCTCAGTGTATCCTATTGTTTGTTCAGTCTGTCATGCTCTTGTTTTTTTTCTATCCTTCTAAATGCTATCCCAGCAGGCACCTTTGTGGAATCATGCCATGTTTACCTTTTTTTTTTTTGACAGAAAGCTATTCCAGCTCTCTCTCTCTCTCTCTCTCTCGCTCTATCTGCACAAGAAAGCCTGCTCGGTTTCTCTTTCCTACAATCCAGGTAGCATAAAGATTGATTTATTTAAACAGAGGGAACACAGACAGGTGAGAAGCAGGTGAAGGATTTACAAACGTTAGACCAAAATATACAGAGAAATTGAGAAAGTAAGGAAAAGATAAAGAGAAAAAAATGTAGGGCTATGTTCACCAGCCTAAAGTGACTTCTTTCAGATTTTTTACCGTAATGGGCTGACTGAATACAGAAATCTGATGTTTTTCAGATCAGCTCTTGGACACATTTTAATATAATCCTAGTTTGGACATATACATCTGATAGGCGGTCATACAACTAGCAGATCAGAATTAAGGTGACTTTTTCTTTCTGCGCATCCAGAGACCAAGTTAAAAATAAAAGTATGCTAAGTATATTAAATCCACGGATGCCAAAGCATACTTTAGTGTACTTACTCCAGACTAATGACTAGTATACTTTAAGTTTGCTATTTTGGAACAACTAATTTTATACTAAGTGTATTTAAGTTGTAATTAAATTGTACAAAAGCACTATTTAAGTCTATTAAGTATACTTTTGTGTGCTAAAGTGGAACTACTTTAAGTATACTGCACGTAGTATACTTAAAGTATATGGCTTCGTGTGTACTAACGTCCATACCTGACAGTAATTACTTAAATTTAAGTATATATTTAATGTATTACAAGTACATTACAGCAATTCTTACTGTGTTACAATTACATGATTAATATATTCTTATTGCAGCAGTAGCATGCCATTATACTTCTGGCCAATTACAAATACTAAAAAAGTAAACTTTGTGGTTAATACAAATATACTTTATTATATCATACTGTACACACAGTCTTGGGATAATTTACAAAAGCTATATGCATTTTCTACACTATACTGTAACATGTTTTTGAAACACATTACATCAGTTATTATGAGGCAGATTTTATTCATGAGTTCAACAGATTTAATTTGCACAAGGTTTCAAAAAAATCAGGACTATAGTTTATTTGTGCTCAACAAAAATGAGTTTGAGAGTGCGAGAGAGAGATTCAGTGTGCAAAAACAAGTCTGAAAGCGCGCACAAGAGAGTAATGCACGTACAGTAATACAAGCATAAATAAGTACATATGAATAAGTACATATAACTTTAACTGAAAATATACTGAGACTACCGTATATTAAAATTAGTATTTTAATGTATACTTTCTGTACATTTCTATAAAGATTATTTCGAGCATATTTAAAAAATATATATACCAAAAATAAATTGAAAAACAAAGTTTAAATAAGTGTGCTTTGGAAATTAGACTAACCTTTCGCTTAAAGTATATTGTTCTATAATATATTTTTGTAAAGTATACTATAATACAATTATTTTGAAGTGTGTTTAAAGTTTAATTCCAAAAATTGGTAAAATCATAATGTTCGTATATTTATTATATATTAACTGATGGTACAACTTTTTGTTAATATGTATGTACTATTGAAGACTTTAATATATTTGTAATACACTAAAGTGATTTTTTTTTTTTTTACTGGGGATGAAACATAAATAGAGGAGAGAATTGAGCATGTGCAGTTTAATAATTCTGTATAAACCCTACTGTAAGATGGATACTGTCTGCATTTATAGCTGGTTCCCAATCCTAATCCTTCTTTTCATTTCACCCTGTGATTAGTCATAATTGGACTCTAGCAGCAAATGCTCCCAATTCCCTCAATCGAAATAATTGCCACTAAAAGAAGGCAATTTATTTCATTCTTGCTAAGTGGAAGTATTAAAAATAGCCTACTGAGTTTAATAATAGTGGGGAAAAATCATGCTAAAGTTTGTGTACAGGAAGAGCCTTAGTTTCTGGATCAAATACTTTCATAGCTTTATACAATACTGTTAGGATTAAAACCAAGTGATACACGGTAATGTCAGAAAGGTAGAATGTAACCCCACTAGGCCAGTAAAAGCAACAATGTGCTGCCAAAATGAAGTGGCAATTTTGTATGTATGACAAAAAATGGCTAGGAAGTTAGCTAATTAAACTACATAGTTATAACAGCTCCATAGTCATAAATTAAACAAACAAATGAATGCCAAAAGAGAGCAAAACCTTATGATTTGCTTAGGGATGTTTTCTTTTTTCTTTCTGCTGTAGTGTGAGGTGCATCATAGCATACTAAAGTGCATTAACTTTTAATGTTTAAATGTTGTGTTGTATGTGTTGATATAAAGAAATTTCCCTCTGGGATTAATAAAGTTCTTTGAATCTTGAATCTTGAATATCAAACATTGATAATATTTAGTGTGAATGTCACTATTGATTTCCATTAGTCTTTCCTTGACTTGTAAAAAGTATCAGTACAGAGCAATTAGCAAAGATAATTTACAGAAGCTAACAGATATGTTCACTGTAGGGAGTAAGATATAGAATAACTGCATTATGACTAAGAAACTTTAAATAAACACTTATTTATTAAGTGTAGATGGTGCATGATATCTACAGTAATTAGCCAGCAATAGTAATGCTATACCTGCTACTGTAGCTAACCAGTAGCCAGAAGGCGTATTGTTTGTAGCTTAAATTAGTTGCTAAATTAAAAAGTGTTTTGTTTGTTTGTTTGTTTGTTTGTTTGTTTTTGTCTTTAACCCCCTAAACAGTACTTAGTTTTTAATTAGTGGGTGAACCTTAGAATCAGTTTTAGTTTGGTTATATTTAAACTAACACTGTGCTGCTAATTGCCATTGTTGCAGATTGTGGTTGTTTGCCATGCTGACATCACAGGGAGACATTAAGGGAATAACACAAGGAGTTACAATAATTAATAGTAGAACGCAATTACCGGAAGTGATAACTTTATTCTTTTATCTCACCACTCAGTTCAGTGTTTAATTAAAGAGAAATCCAACAATAAAGTAGTGAAGGCACAAATTGATTTGAAACTCATTTGCACAACTGAAGATTCCAAAACATTTATAAATTTTGATGTTCAAGATTTAGATTACGTGATTTTATCATCCTTTTTCCTCCGTTACACTGTATGTTCTGCATCATTCCATATTTTGCACTGTTCGAACGTGGTGCACCTCATGTAATACCTTCTCCCTACACATACTATATACAGTTCTCTCCATATGTTGTCTCTATTTATTATGATATATACATTTAAGCATAGGTCATGATATTGTATTACAAAAAGTCAGTAAAGTCATTACAGCTGTCTTGAATAGAATTAAATCAGCACAAAAAATGAAATTATGTAAAAATGCTGATGCTGATGTCATGTCTAGGACCATAATGTTCTTCTAATATTTTTCCCAGTATCTGCGGCTTGCTCAAAAGTCATAAAAATCAGCACACAGGTTGGAACTTTCTGCAATTAGCACGCTGGGCCCTGTTTGTTTGTTTGTTTTCAACTGATGAAGATATGAATCAACACCCGAAAAAAAAGTCATATTATGCTAAATACAATCCAGAAAAAATATTTGTGTGCATATAATGAAAAACAGTAGGAATATACAACAGCATGTCTGAATAAGTAATTTTAATATATCTGGGATTATTTTTTGCCAAACAAGCAGGAGAGTTTAATGCTAACTAGACTGATTAACATTTAAAAGAGAGCCATTTTTCATCCTTTGCTGACTTCGGCCATTTTGACTGCAATTGAACCTGAAGACCCGACATTGTTCAATTATGGCTATAAATACCACAGTTGCTAAAAAGGCCAAAAGAAAATGTCTGTCAAAGGGGAAAAAACTCAGTGTAAACTAAATGCCTCCTTTATATCACTAAAAGCTCAGCTGGGAAGCTATAATCTAATACACTAATACATCTCTTCTCTGTGGAATGTACTTGAGATGAAGTGGGGAATATAAATAATCATCAGTAATTTGTTTCTCACTGAGTAATGAATGATCTGTTGTGGAAGCTGCTTTAAGATAATAGTACTGCTAAGTATGACACTGCAAAAGGTAGTAGGGCTGCTAAACTAAAAACAATGGTTCTGAGGTATAAAAGAGAAACTGGCAGGGATTAATTACACACACTTTAGAAAAGGTCATGCTCTGTGTCAGCAAAAAGCTTTGATGATATAAACAAAAAAAACTGGTCTTTAACCTATTTCCACATAAGCAAAGAGTTACAGAAGTTTGTGACAGGGAAATCCAGGGCTTGTCAATACCAGAGGTTATCTCTCTCTCTCTCTCTCTCTCTCACTGTCT
Source organism: Clarias batrachus (assembly GCA_003987875.1). Classification (NCBI taxonomy): domain Eukaryota; kingdom Metazoa; phylum Chordata; class Actinopteri; order Siluriformes; family Clariidae; genus Clarias; species Clarias batrachus. The sequence continues at coordinate 15,744 of QMIH01001516.1, read as the reverse complement.
TTCTCTATCACTCATTATTCATCCTTGTACTGATGCTTTGTCTTCTTTCCTTTTCAGTGACGGAAGAAGGGTGTCCTGACCCCATTCAGTAATCACTACTCCTCTTCGATTTGCTCTAAGTGCTCCATTTTTGCTTCAACCTCTATTTTACATTTTACTTATTCCAGGAAAAGTCAGACTTGAGTCCAAGTTTTGGAATTCAGCAGCTTTTAAAAAATGAACCTATTTCATCGGCCACGTAAATATTAGACTGAAATCCAAACAATGATGCTGATTAACAGACAAATACAGCTATGGGTTTGGCAAAAAATATATATATATATTTAAAACATTAATTGTGTGTCTTTTGAAATACAGCCACTTCTGAAAGTATTGGAAGTGTGAGTCCAATCATTTGTTTTTTTTTTTACTCTAAAGGCAAATCTCTAAACCAAAATGTGTTACTGTAAATAGTACAAAAATATATGGAACAGATAGGCTTAACCGAAATGAAAGTAAATCTTTTACTTATTGCACAGTCCTTGCTTGCAATTAGCTCATCAAGGTAACAACCTACTGACATCACCAAACGTTTGCTTCCTCTATTAAGCTTTACCAGGGTTGTTCCGCTGGTGATGGACTGACGTACCAATTATGTTTTATTTCAGTTTCATCTAGTGTTCCATGGCCTCACAACTCTGACCAGGTCATGGTACTTATTAGAGATGACTGAATAAATAAATTAATTTACCTTCACTTAGATTCAAACTGTCTCACATATAGGGCAGTAATCAAGCTTAGCCTGGAGTTGTTAAAGCAACCAGAAACATGTGTAAATATGGAGAACAGAGAGACAGCGAAACATGGGGGTTGGGGGAAGTGTCAGTACTCAGGAGTGTTACACTAATTACACTAATTATAAAGCAATCAATCACACTTTGTGATGATATAATACCAAAAAAGTTACATTAATGAACTATAATATATGCAGCTCTAATCAGTTGAGATGCATTGACACTATTTTTAAAACAGTGTATGAGTTTTTAGTTTTTGTCAATCCAGCTTACCAAATGAATATTATACTGGGCATTAATTAGTTGTGGGAACATATCTTTTACAGAAAATGAATCTAGTATATCTTACTACTCGTTCATAATTAAAGTGCTCTTGTACTGTATTTGACGATCTGGGCAAGCTCACTCACTTCGTCACAAAGAGGTTCTGCTTGTGAAGAACCTCTTTGTGTGTGCTAATCATAGCAAATTGTGCTCATTTTAATGACCATGCTTCCTGATATGGCTCAGGTTGGAGTCCCTTGCATGCTCCAAAATCAGATTACTTTTAGGATGATGAGTGTAGTTCCTCTTATTGATATTTTTATAAAGCGCTATTTGCAGTCCAGTTTACTCTAATTGTAAGTTTTATTATAAAATAATTTTATATTGTAGACTTTTGGGGTGCCAGTTAATTAGTGCGACAACATACACTAGTCACATACTGTCTTTCAAGATCAGGTGCTTAAACTGGAACATTTCTTTGGAGCAAGTACAGATACAGTAAGTGAACCATGTTGCAGATAACAATATTGATAACGATGCATTCCCTAATAAGGAACATATTCAATTACTTGTCTTCTGTAAATAGTGACATGATCAAATATACCTAGACATACATACATTTTAGTTTTGGTTTCGGATATTTGTAGAAAGTTATAAAAGTCTGGTTTTAAACTTTATTAAACACTGTAGTGGAATAACTAGGTTAAGACGTAGCTTGGAAAAGTCAGACTTTGGAATACAAAATCAATATTTTGTTACCCTTGCATCGGGCATTCAATTCTTTCTAACTGTGACATAAGAAATGACTTGTTATGTTACACATGGGTGTAATAGTGTCTCTAATTTGGAACGGGTCATTAAGGCCACAACAAATAACAAATGAATGGGAGTGCCATTGGTACGTTGGTACACTTTCATTATCCACAACACAATGAAAAGAAATCCATTATAATCCATATTGTAACAATAATGACCTTTTGCCCGTGATACAGGAAAACCCAACATTTTGATTTCCCAAGAGGCTCGGTTTGCCTAAACACAACTAACCCAAGCTACAGCAGGGTAACTATAAACTGTATTGGTTGGACCTGTGTATAAATGTGCTGTAGCAGAGCTACTGTTTTTTTTATTATTATTTTTTTTTATATAGAAGGTAATTATGTATAACAATAGGCATTTCAGGGTATTAGCCTTAAGGCTGCATCCTTGTCCACTGAACAGAAGCCTGTACTGTATGTGTAGTGCAATTTAAGCCAATAAATTGCACATGCAGGAAGACTGCACTCTATGTTGTATAAATTTTAATTTATTAGATTAGATGAATCATATTTGGAGATGTTGTTTATATCATGTATTTTTAGGTTTTAAAAACAATTTAATTGTAAGTTATAAATAAATCTTTGTGCTGGAAACATAGCAGACCAAGAAATATGTTGCATCAAACGGGACATTTTTTTTATTCAACAACTGAAAATATGCTAATTAAAATGTTATAGAATAATCAACATTCCATGCACACATTGATTCCTTGACCTCAAATTAATTTAGAAGCTTTATTAAATTGTGTCCTGAATTACCTCTCTGAGCATGATATCAAAAAAGTCTATTAAACAAAAAATAAATAATAATGTGCTGGAACACAGGCTATTTTTGTGGACTGTTAAATAATAATAGTGGAAACCATACAACCATTAATGGCTGTAATTACAGAATGTAATATAGTTCATGTCAGTGATTAACTATATTATGATGATGGCATCTGGATCAAACCTCCAAATAGTTCTCACCGGTGTTTCAACTGCTGTAATATATGTTAGATAAAGGTACACCTCTTATAACTCTAAAGTGTCATTGAATACCCTTTCCTCAGAGATTTCTGAGGTTCTAAATAAAAAAGTGAGCCATATGCCTTAAATAAATGGTTTAGAAAACTATTGTGGACAAAGAATTTTGTTAATGAATGCATTCCATAAACTTACGAAAATTTGAGAACATTTCATATTCAGCTGAAAAAGGATTATAATGGAACATTTGATTGAGAGAATATGTGTTGACTAAATATATAACAGGCTCTGTTTCATCACATGTTTGTATAGAAATTGCTATAATGGAAAAGTATTACTTATGAGTTAACACAATATCCTGCTGATGATGGATGATACACAATGTAGTTTTCATGACTGTACACAGTTAGATGATGCTGTTAAGGGTACTGAGGCTTTTCAAAGGACTAGCTAAATAAAAGCATATTCGCTTGAATAATGTTACTTCCTTTCTTGTGCTAGCATCACCCATCATGTGTGTAGGTGTATAGACTATTTAGAATCCAGGCACAAAGAGCCTTTCATGATATCATAATAGACAGTAGCCACAGATGAGGACATGGCAGTCTTCTTTGCCACACTGCCTCTCTTCCTCTCTTTAATTGTATTGTCAAGCTTCTTTATCTATTGTGCACATGAACAAATTTCATTAACCACTTTTTTCCCCATCCAAAACCCAGTAATTGATGATCCACAAGTGCTTCGAAAACCCCTCATTAAACTCCAAAAGCAGCCAAGGATAGCAGAGCAGAGTTTCTTCCAGCTCTGTCACATCATATGGTCTTTTTGTTCTGTTCCATTTCTCCTTCCATGGCACAGTGGAAGCTGTCCTAAGTGACTAGTCTTGGCTTGGGTATCATCTGGTTTGGTGTCTTACTGATGGCTGATGGGAAAATAAAGACATTATAAAACAAAAATAATAATTAAAGATGAACAAACATGCTCTGGTTGAACCATTAAAATTATTTAAGAATCTGAGAATATTTGGACGCTACATTTATATGGTTGCATCTTGTTCATATGACCAGAAAATTGGTATTGTTTAACAAGTCATGCAAAGGAAGGCATACAGGAAACCCCATAATGGGAAGATGCAGGCTAAAAAGCTTCAACCCTGATTATGCTTTTTCTAACCAAACTTATAGTTTGCTTGATATGACTGCAGACTGCACTACGGGTCAATTTAAATGCCCGAGAACGGCTGTTTTTAAGTCCAGGGGTGAGAACGAGTCAGATCTAGACAACCAGTCCTTGAAAACAGTGGTCTGGGATCTCGCTTTGACCAAATCATTCATTGTGTGTGGAAGCTATTCACTCTTCTTGCTGGATGACTGAATTGGTTCAATGTTCCTGTTTTCCTGAGAAAATCTGTGTTTAAATGTATGTTTTTGTGCTTTTTCCTTATTGACCAGTGCGCCGTCAGTGAAATCTTTGTGTCATGTCCGTAGAAGATGAATTATCATCTGTCGTTTTGTTAGTTGCTACGGTGAATATAAGGTTACTAAAGGCTGAGAGAAAATTTTTTAAAATTATCTTCAAAAAGTTCAGAAAGAGACACAGTAGCATAGAGGTTTACACCATGGAATTGCAGATCTAGGTGTGGTGAGGTTCGAGTCCTGCCTTTGGGTCTGTGTCCATAGGGTTTGCATTTTCTCCCCATGCTTTGTGTGCTTCCTCTGTTCACTCTGGTTTTCTCCCATTGTTCAACGACATGCAGAACAGAATACTTGGCATTTCCAATGTATGTTTGAGCTTTGTGATTTTTACCCCACTTAGTGCCCTGAGTCCCCTGCGATAGACTCCTTACCTCCCATGACCCTGTACCAGATAAGCCGCAAAGAGAATGAGAGTGAGTAAAAGCGAGAAAGAGAACACTCAGAAGTGGCTTCAAACTTTTGTCTTCATGCAACAACTGAAACTGGGAGACTCAGATTGAGATAAGCCTCAGGCTTTATCTAGTATCGGAACAGGTAATAAAGTTCTCTAGAAACTATGAAAATGGAAATGATTTTTTTTTAATAGAAATACTATTCAATATTCAAAAGAAAAGAAAGAAAAAAGAAAAAAAAGGCTAGTTTGACCTAGTTTTGACTTTCTGAACTTTGAATTTTGATTTTCCTGCAATGGTTTATTAATTGAGGTTACTCACAGTCATAGGCAAACGGTGGACTGCAGTATGTGAAGGTTTGTCAGTTACAAATATATTTGTAGTGAATGTCTCCAGGTAGGAGGCCTAGTTCTGAATTTTTTCATCAAACTCTGCTGAGGAAATCTTTTCCATCAAGGTGGCATCTGCCCGCATGTGAATGGGGCAAAGGTAGCAAGGCTCAGAGGAAGAGTCGGTGTGTTTCAATCTCTGTGATCTGTTCTGTAAATACCCTGCACCATATGGGACATTTCTCTCTTGTTGAAAAATGTTGTACCTAACAAACTCTCTTCATGCCTCTCAGCTTTTCTCTCTGTGTCATTGAGATGAGCTGGCAAAGAGGCACAAACAATAATGAGGAGCATCATTTTGAGTTGAGAGCTTTTCATTTGGCTGCAAGCTCTGTTCTGCTTGGCTGCACATTGAAGGACTACAAGCTTTATAATTTCAAAATAACACATACCTCAACAAATGTTGACGTTGGACCTGAAATTAATCTGCAAAAGTAAAAATAATGCTTGGGTTGACCTCAAGGTCTCGGCATTTCACATTCCCTTGAACAGAGTTAATAAAATTTAAACAAACATACAGTATGTAGTTGGCAGAGTAATGTGACTGAGCATATGTAGGTGTAGATTGTGATGTGTACGAGAAAGTATGCTGTTGACCGTAAGAGTGGTGATAGCCATATATTTAAGTCAGTTAATTTAAGATATTGTGTTTAGAGTCATGCCATTTACAGTGTGAGAATGTTGCTGCCATTATTTGCTGGCATGGTAAACTGAAACATCATTACAAATCAATACAAAGTCTTTCTATTGTGAGTGAAAGACAATTACAATATGAGCATGTTAACATTAATATAAAGTTAATAAATATGTGTTTTTATTTATTATTTATTTAAACCTGAAAGGTTTTGATCTCGTTGAAAGATGAGCATAGGACATTTTTAAATCTTGCTCATGCATCTGAATGGATTAAAGAATAAAATGTTATGGCCTATCACTCTCTTACAAATATACTATATTTATACACCAGTATGTATCAACCACCACATTATGAGCACTTTTTGGCACCAAAACTGTCCTGAACTGACCCATTAAGGTATGGACACCACTAGATCTCTGAAAGTGTGCTCTGGTACAGCATGTGTGACCAAGCTATTAGTAGCAGATTCTTTAAAACCTTTAATTTGTGTGATGGAGCCTCCATGGATCAGATTTGCTGATTTGCTGACCATGGATAGATGATTGACTAGATTGAGATCTGGAGAATTTAGAGGCCTAGTCAACACCTGAAACTCATTGTTGTGTTCCTCAAACTATTCTTAAACCATTTTTTAGTGTGGCATAGTGCATTATCCTGGTGAAGAGGCCACCGCCATCAGGGAATACCGTTTCCATGAAGGGATGTACTTGATCAGCAACAATGTTTATCTAGGTGGTATGTGTTAAGTAACATCCTCCCAAGGTTTCCCAACAGAACATTGCCCTAAGCGTCACACTGCCTCTGCTGGCTTGCATTTAATGAGGTCACCCTTGATACAGTATATTATATACTGAGATATATAATCTTATCATGATAAAAAAAAAGTGAGAGTGGTAGGCCACCACAAAACATCAAGACACTGATGTTCATTTACTTTTTAATCCATTCAGTACACTCTCATTCCATGTGTAGACTCCTCCCATAGGGATGAAAATATTATAGATACAAATAGGAGGCAAAAATATTATTTTTATTATATAATAATAATAATAATAATTATTATTATTATTATTATTATAGTGCTTATTATAGTGCTTATAGTGTGTCATATCAATTATATGCTAGTAAATTGGTGACAGGTGTCACTTAATTAATTTCACTTAAATAGTGAATCATTTGCACTGACATCCTGTCTCATTATTTAAATGGAATGAACATATTATAAAAACAAACACAAGATACATACAGGATCCTGTCACTAGTTTACTGGAATATAATTGATAATCGGTGTTAATGTTATGTGGCATTGATGGTATAGCTGATTGGTGTATGTCCTGATTGGTGTACTGAAAGCCAGTTTTGTAATGACTAATTTAAGCATAAACAAGATAGTAAAAAATGCAAATGATTTGAATTGTGCATCTCGTTAGTGAAAGAAAGCGACAGCTTCTATTCTAACCCCAAACCAGAAGAATAGCAGCAATGGAGAGCAATTTGCATTGCATTTAAATGACTGTAGTGGTTTTAAATCGTGGATGGCATTAACAAATCTTTTAATTATGAAATGCCAACAACTGTGTTTGGAATAATTTCTGCAGCTAAATGTGTTCTTATTCTATGCTGTTTCATTTGCAGCTAAAAAGAATTGTGACTAAAACAGCCATTAATCACAGGATGACGTTCCCTTTTTCACAGCTGTGACAAAAAAATGGGAAAGATGATGTCCATGTAATGTGTGCAAGCCCAAAGCAGGAGAGAAAATTTAGGAACCAGTTTACATCAGAAAGCACTGAAAACTTGAGCAAATGCAATGAATTCCATAGCCTCTTTTTGGAATTTTCAGTGCAGAACTGAGACAGAATGGAGACATAGCTGTCCTCTACAGGTCATACATCATCCATGATCCTCGTGTTTGTAAGCCAATGAATGCCCCAGGCCTCAAATTCTTGTGATCCTTTAAGAAGGCATAGATTAGTTGGTAGAAGGTTATGTAGGCCAACCGTGTCAGTTGAGTCATTTATGACTTCCTGACCTCCATCAAGTTTCTGTCAGCATGTTGTCAGGATCAAGACCTGATCCTTGCATGAAAGATAAACACCTGGAGGTGAGAGAGAGAGAGAGAGAGAGAGAGAGAGAGAGAGAGAGAGAGAGAGAACGGAATAGAAATGCTTTCAGAAAACAAGACCATTGTGTGTCTAAATATAGTGCCTGGCCAAAACAACAACAACAAAACAAAAAAAAACTGCCATATAACTGTAATATTATCATTGATCACAGCATATATTGTGCATGGGATTATTTCAACAACTTTATGCTAAGTCACAGCATTTATTGTATTTCTATCCAGAGAATGTATGATCTTGTACTGATCATGGGAGAATCAAAACACTGCAAACAGCCTTTTCCAGCACATCCTAAAGATCTTCAATGAGATTAAGGTCAGGTCAACTAATGTGTACTCCCAGAACAACTCTTTCACAATTTGAGCCTGATGAGTGTTTGTTCTTGTTCAATGGGCACTATGTATGATGGATGCATTGTGGCATATGGTTCATTGATTTTCCTGTTTCACCCTAGAATTGAAGTAATTGTTAATCACAGTCATTCATGATGTTTTGGGACCACTTTTATTCTGCAGTTCATAGTTCTGCTCTATTCTTCCAGGTTTTAATAATGTGAAGACCAGTTCTTAACCCTATTCCCATAATTTCAGCAATCTCCTTAGTCATTTACTTTGCTTGATGCATCCAATAAATTGACACAGTAACATTTTCCATGACCATGGGATTCATCCTCTTAAGTCAGGCATGTCCAAAGTTTGGCCCGCGGGCAAATCACCACTCTAACTGTCTAGCTGCGTGACATTTGCTCTGACCCATCGCTGTCATGGTGACCGCAAGTAAAAATAGGAAAGTTGATAATGAGGGGCAATGCTTCCAGGAGAGATGAAAATTACAATATTTTTTTTTTGTTACTGAAAACCAAAACAACTGTGCTTGCCTGAATTGTCAAGAGACTGTTGCCTTGTTTAAGGCATAGAATGGAAAGAGACACTATGGAAGTGACCGCAAAAGGAAAGCAACTCGAAGATATTTTGGCCAGACACAGCAACGGGTCTTTACTTAGGCCAATGATTCAACTGTAAAGATCACCAAATCAAGCCACGCAATGACTCATGTTGTTATGTATGAGTGCCATGCAGTGTTCAAGTACCGGGAGAACAGGGAGGTTCAGTGTGTTATGTTTCAGCCCAGTGCAGGCTTAGGGGGTTAGTAATGTGGCAACAGAATGTGCTGTTGTGTGCTTTCTGGGATAATTCGTCCCATACAAAAGTAAAGCTGCCTCGTGCAGATGGATCTTGTCTCACAGTAAAATAAGTATATGTTTTTTTAATGTAGTTTCTTTGCTTTTCTTTGATTTATAAATAACATAAACTATTTTCTCCTTAACGCACATTCTCTTTTTGAGAATTCCTTTTCTCATTAATACATATTTTCATATACATGTTAGGAGGAGCGGCTTTGATAATACTGAAAGTAAGGGGCCTTTGGCAAGGCTTCAGAGGGGGGTCAGTAAAATGTGAGTGTGCAAGAGTGATTATGCACACTTTCGGGAAGACCTTCCAGTTCAGAGATAAGTGGGTTTATTAATGAAACTCAAAAGGGAACTGAAAAGATAATGAGAACCAAACTCAAAACACAAAGCTCCTCTGTCTCCTCGAGACAGGGTGGTGCTTTGGAAACTAAAGTAATAAATCTCTCGTCAACTCGAAACGAGGTTATCCCTTTAATTGTTTTTTTTTTTCTCCTTTAATTTCACTTGTCTTTTGACTTATTATCTTTAATTTTTACTTTTCTCTTTTCTTTATCTTTTCTAATACCACATTTGTTTGGGGCACACTTATTACATCACATTGTAGCTGCCTGTGGATATGCCTGTTCTGAACAGTGCGGTGCATTTCCTAGCCGATCAGCCCCTCGCTAGACCCACATCGTTACTATAAAGGCTTTTTTTTTCTCAACATCTGCTTTTTTGTGTCTTTTCTCTTTTCTTTTCTTTGTCTTTTCTCTTTTCATTTCAAAGCTACATTTCTTTTTCTCTTTAACACATCTTTTTCTCTTTTTCTTTTCCTTTGCCAAGTGCAGAATCTAGTGGGCCTACTGTATGTAGGTGTGCCCAGGTGTTGCGCATCTCCCCTGATAGCTTCTTCAATGGTGTTTCCTAGTGACCGAGTGTGCAGTTGGCCACAGATCTGTCTGTCCCGAAATCCATGGTGTAGCTGCCTTCGCATTTGCTTGCAGAGAGACGAACAGCTTATGAGCCACTTCACCTGCAGCTAAAGCTCATTGAGCTGCATAGTGTGACAACGACTGGCACAACTGACACCAGCAGCTCTCTCTTATGCATTTTCAGGAGCTTGATAAAGGCAGGTTTCCAGAAATGCAAACATTTGCAAAGAAAATGCTGAACTTGCTGAAAACGCTCCACATATGTATTTTAGCTGACATTCTCATTCATGAACATAAACAAGAACCATTTAAGATCAAGGCTATGTGGCTTCCACCTACAGTATGTAACATTGCACACCTGTCAACCAATCAAAATCCCTTTAAACTTTTGAATGAGATAATGGTTGGAGTTATGTACCTGTAGATATTACACAAATGATTACTTTCTATATGATCTGTTACAAAAGAATTTAAAAAAATTTTAAAAATTTAAATGTTTAGACAACTTGACCAATACAAAATCATATTTAGGTTTCTAGGTAATTAGCTTTTTGATAGATTGTTTTTTATTTTAATTGACTTTTCAGATGTGAAGGAAATCCAGAACAGTTAGTTAAGATTTGTTCACACCTGAATGTTTACTTTTGGATGCATTGCAATTTTAGTAAATTACTGTTGTTGTGCAACAGAAAATAAAATTCTTATATTACCATGTATTTATATGCTAAGAAGTAAGAAGTTACTCACTGCATAAGTAAGGGTTACAAAAGAATTGTTGCCACCTGAAACATAATAATTGCTGCAGTCAATATCCATCAATGGTTCCTAAGAATTTGCCGATTTACATTTAAACAATAGCCTTTTCCACAATTTATGCATTTACCTTTTCTACCATTTATCTTTTTATTTATTTATATATATATTTTTTACAATTAGCAATTTGTTTTTCCCAGGTCAGTTTGGTAATTTCCTGCTAGCCAGCTTTTTCCTATCAAAATACCAGCCAGGGATCATAAAGTCTAGCATGTGTTTCCTCCAACTTACTGCATCTTTTCTTGCCCATCTTGCCCATGTTACTGTATGTTACAGCAGCTGAATACAGAGGAAGGTGCTATTTGTGCTCTTTGGCATGCATGAGCTCACAGACACCCACCAGTGAGTAGTGAATCTATGATTGACAGGAGAGAGAATAATGCCATCTTCTTAGCCAAAGAAAATGTATAATTTGGTCCAATGGATAATTTGGTCTATTTTTTGTCATTAGACTCTGACTTTGTTCAGATTTAAACCTGTAACAAGAGGGGAAACACTATAGTGGCAGGTACAACAAGATTTTGTTATTGTCACTGATTATTTCTGAATTTGACATACTCTATTAAATTCAAGTTCAGGGTCACTTTAAAAATGAAGCCTATCCTGGAAACACTGGCATGATATAGGAATCCACCTTGAAAAGGATGCCAGACCATCATGGAATTGACCAAATAGTATGATATATAATAGATAGATGGATAGATAGATACTTTATTGATCACGGAGGAAATTCCAGAATGCACAAATACTGTACAACACTCGTAGAAACCCTATGCTCAATTTAGAATCTCTTGAAGGTCTTTTGTTGGTTTGTATTTCAAGAGGACTTCTTTAAGGTTCTATGTGTAACATTACAACAAAAAGTTTACTCACTCACTCACTCACTCACTCATCATCTATACCACTTAATCCTGTATTCAGGGTCACAGGGTGTCTGGATCCCAGGAAGCCATTGCAGGGCACACACATGCATTCGCACACTTTGGCCAATTTGGGAATGCCAATGAACCTAACCTACATGTCTTTGGACTGCGGAAGGAAACCCGAGTACCCAGAGGAAACCCACCAAGTACAGGGAGAACATGCAAACTCCATGCACACAGAGACGGGAATTGAACCTGCCCGGGAATCGAACCCGGACCCTGGAGGTGCAAGGCAACAGTGCAAAATATATACACACACATAGCTCTTGGCAATATTTCTTCTAAACTCAAAATATAACTATTTCTATATTCATAGGAAATAACAACATTTGTACATTATAAGTACATTACAGCACACGTACATTTTACTGTGTTACAAATACAGTACATGATTAATATACTATAAGTATATTCTTATTGCAGCAGTAGCATGCTGTTAGACTTCTGGCCAATTACAAATCAAATACTAAAAAAGTACACTGTGTGGTTAAAAATACAAATATACTTTATTATGTCATACAGTACACACAGTTTTCTATAATACTGTATTGCAAATGTGTTACCAGTACACTAAAGGTGTATAGGATAATTTACAAATGCTGAATGCATTTTCTATAACATGTTTTTGAAACACATTATTTAAAGATTACATCAGTAAATATGAGGGAGATTTTATTCATGAATTCAACAGATTAAAAAAAAAAAAACAACAATAGTACTATAGTTTGTGTTTAACAAAACATTAAATTGCATCAAACACACAAACTAAAATTTAAACTGTTGTCCGAACAAAGACAGACGTTAGTATTAAAATATACAGGTACATTATTACTGTAGTTCAAACCTGTGTGTTGATTCTAGCTGTTACACAGAGACTAAAAACAGGCCGAGAGCAATGGAGCATTATGCCAGCAGCAAAGAACATAAGATTTACTGTAGCAATCACACATTAGACAATATAATATATAGTTTAAACTATGTACATAATTACAAACTACCTAATAAAAACCATGAAATTTACCTTAGCTAACGGAAATAAAATAATAGCGATAAGAACTAACGCACGTAATGATGAAGCTTCCAGCCGTGAATTCAAATTAGGAGCGGAAGAACTGGGGAGCCAATCAGAAGCCACTCGCCTCCAGTTTCTGATTGGCTGATATTGCGCTGATTTTAGTCTCTGGTTGGCTGGAATAGTTGCAGAGTTTTAACGCAGTTCGTGCAGGTGTAGCTTTATGATAGTGAGCTCACAGAAGTTCAAACACATAACTTATCTTGAACGCGCACAAATGATTTTCAGCGTACAACAACGAGTCTGAAAGCATGCGCGCACGAGAGAGTAGTGCACTTAATATAAGCATAAATAAATACATTTGAATAAGTACATTTAAATGTAACTGAATATACTCTATATATTAAAATTTATATTAAAATATATACTTTCTCTACATTTCTACAATGATTGTTTTGAGCATATATTTTTTTAAATATGCCAAAAAAAAAAAATGAAAAACAAAGTTTAAATTTGTAACCTTATAGGACTGATAATGAATTAAGCCTTCTTTCATAAATGTTGCATACACATCTCTACTCACTAGAACATTTGTCTTTTTTGCTGTGTAGTTGTTAAATACTAACATTTCTGTTTATATGTGTTTGTTATTGGGCTTAGATTACTGTATGCAGCACATTCACTATTCAAGATCATGTATATCAGGATATTTCTATAGTAGTTTATTAAGTTAATTTCTATATTATTATTATTAGTAGTAGTAGTAGTAGTAGCCGCAGTAGTACCAAATAACATGTACCATGGTTATTACACAAATGCAACTCTGATAGATGAAAAGTGTAAAAAAAGATCAGAAATATGAATTTGGGCAAGAAAAAGAAAGCAGTGAGGAAAAGAGGTGTTTGTAGTCATTTTGAAGTGTTTGAAACTAGAAGTGCTGCTTTTTCAAGCACGAGCAATATGGCCTGGTTGACAGGGTACCACTGGGGAAAGTAAGTTAGAGGAGAGAGAGAGAGAGAGAGAGAGAGAGAGAGAGAGAGAGAAGTGCAATATGTCCTTCAGCTCATCTCTACAACAACCTCCATTAAACATTTATATTCCACCAGTGTACACTGTAGTTTTCTGAAATCACTGCATTCTTTTTTTTCTGACTTTGCAGTCTTTGGCCTAGTGCAGATCCTAAAACAAATCCCTCTATTCTGCAGGAAAAAACAACAACAACTGGATATAACTTTATACATAAACCAATAAACACCATCATACTATCCATAGTGCAAGCAGTTTGACGACTGAATCAATTTAATTTCAGTACGAGATAAGAGCACATGAAGATTGTCTTGAATGAATCCTTAATCATCCTCACAGCAAATCTACATTCAGCTCAGCAACAAGCTCTTTTGCCATCGCTCTCTTTTTCCCTCTATTTCTGTACCCCTACACATACTGTACTCCTTTCAGAGTACTTTAGCAATGCACAAACATTAATGCAAGCACACACTAATGCTGGTTTTGAATCATTTCTTTGAAGATGCAGACCAAAATTTTACAGTATGAAAGTATTTGGTCATGAGCTGTGAGTGCTTTTAGAATGCACAGTGTGATGCTCATTGCAACCAATTTAGCGACACTGTGACCAAAGACAGATGGCATCAAAGTGTCGAAAACCTCAGTGTGTGAGCACTGTTATGGTGGTCATCTAAAAGCTACAAATATTAGAATGGACGGCAACACATACAAATCTACAGATGGCTGCAGAGCTACGCGGCAGCTACAGGTAGGTAGTGTCAGCTATAAATAGGTAGTGGTAATGGCTTAATATAAATAAATAAATATTTTGTTACTTTCAGGTAAAATATAACCTTGGTATGGTTTCTGTTTATCCAGCCACAATTTCTGCTGACCTTCCCCCCCCCCCCTTTTTTTTTTTCAATAAAATAAGAAACACCATTGCCAGGTTTTATATTGTTTGTGCACATTTATTCAGTCCTATTAAAAGCACTATATAACCCATTACACCAGGAAGGCTTAAATCGTTCAAGAATCATTAGCACTCATTAGAACAGTCATATAAAGTGTTGATGAAAAAAAAATTGAAATAGTATATCTTCCCAGTGAGGGTGGGGTTTGCATTTAAAATACATATTTTGCATATTTAAGCACACAGGACTGATTGAGAATCTTCTACTTGAAACATTAAAGCCAGTAGAAAGAGACTGAGGAAAAATGGTATCTACAGAAAAGTTGCAAAGTACAAACCACTGCAAACTAATAGGCATATAAACCCTAAAAAGAACTTTGTTATTCTTTGTTTTTTTTGTTTTGTTTTGTTTTTTCAAATTTTCCCTCAAATTAATCTTGTTAATTCCCACCTCGTAATTTTGTTGCTATCACCATTCAATATAGGAGGCTGACATAATTTCTATAATGCACAGTACAGTTAACCATGCCATTTAGGACACAGAAAGCCATGACCACACCACAGCCCCCTCCCACCAGGAATTGCTCAAGGCTGATGCTGAAGAAGCTCCAGCCATGCATACCGCTAGCACCACAGCCTCTCTAGCCCCTTATGAGCTCAAGAGCTCACAGAAGCATCTACAGCTCCAACACTTGGCTCTACCCAAGAAAATGCTGCTTCCCTGGTCTTGCCGAGATCATGCTCTTATTGTGACCGGCTTGACAATATTCTGCTCTCTGTACCTCCTGACTTTGCCAGTGTCATGTTCCCTTTACCTCCTGGCTTTGATGATATCACCTCCTCTCTACCTCCTGGTTCCAAGGACATTGTCAATCAGAAGAAAGAAAACAATGCATTGAAATTAATTTCATCTTTGTCCAACATAAAGCGATATGTTAGTGGACAATTGTCAGTTGAGTACCATGCAAAAAAGGAAGCAGTGGTCTTTCATCAACTTCATATTGGCAGTGAAAAGGAGTCCAGGGGAAGGTGTTTTTTTGACCTGATTGCATGCAAAGTCCTGGCTTTCCTGCCATCTTGGTAGGCTTTAAATCTTGTACAGTGCCAAAGAAAAGAAGTAAGTCAAAGATCATAC
>QMIH01001515.1:135163-216442 GCA_003987875.1 Clarias batrachus | reverse complement strand
GGTTTATCTCTGCGCAGTCATAAGTCAACAGTATGAACAGCAGGGAACTGAGTACACAGCCCTGGGGGGCGCCTGTTCTCAGTGTGGTAATGATTGATGTGCAGTTCCCGATCTGCACTGACTGAGGTCTTCTAGTCAGAAAGACCAGGATCCAGTTACAGMGGGAGGTGTTCAGKCCCAACAGGCTCATCTTCCTGATCTGGTGTTGGGGATGACACAGACTCAACAGGGAACCCATCCTCATCTAGGTGATAATGTATAACAGGAATTATATAACAACATTATGTGTGTTAGGCTACTGGACGTTCAATATAACAGAAGTTGTCCAAGTTAACATGGAGTCTGGTTCAGCACAGGGATGAGTCAGCAGGTGCAGAGGGCAGATGGGGGTCTGGATCACTGTGAGCTCAGGAGCAGCATGTGTAGATCCAAACCATCATGATGCAGAATCCAACTGGAGGTGGTCCTTCTCTGGATGCCTCAAGATACTTGCAGGCTTGTCCTTTGTCTATTGGAGCTGGCACAATCTCCAGATTCCTTGGGATGGGTAGAAAAATAAAGAACAGATGGAAAGAATTAGCGTAGTATCCATTAATCCAAACAATATCAATTACACTGTTAATTACCCCTTAAATGGGTGCTTTAAATAGTTTTGATTGCACTGCAAGCTTCCAAAGCACATCACTGAATATAGAACTTGTACACCAAACCTTTTGAGTTCTTATAAGGACAGTATATAGTTACCATGGCTAATACTGAGACCGTTTACTACAAGGTAATGATTCCTGATAACAGTCTTAACTTGTTCACATTCCTTCAGTGGCAAAAAGGTGTGTCTAGAAGCTGGAATGCCATCTSTGCAAATTTTGCCCTGAGGAATATAACAAGAGACAATAATAGAGATGCCTTAACATTTAAGACAGTTTAATGTAAAGCATTTGTAATAACTTAAACTTAAGAACTGTATAAACCTATTTGCTAACCATGTGAAAACATGACAATTGTTTGACAAACAAAGTGAACAAAATTTTTTATTTTAATGTCAATATTGAATCCTTTCCCTAAATACTTTCTGCAGGGCCACAAAAGTTTGTTTGAGCTCACCAGGAYAGCTCAAGTTTAGCGCTTAGATGAGGCCAAACAACATGGAACATGAGCTCATGAGTTAACATGAGAAMATGAGTTAAACATGAGTTAATTTTTTAAAAATAATTCTGTTGAAGCATGGTTGAAAAGCAATGTCTGACTTTCATTGGTTAACATTCATAGAATTTTTTTAAAATTATTACTTTTGTCAGATTAAAGTTATTTATGTGACCATTGTTTTATGTGACCATTGAGTTTTTCTTTCATTGACCGAAGGGTACCAACAATTTTGTCCACGTGTGTACAGGGTCATGGGATTCCTGGAGCCTTTCCCAGGGGACTAGTCAGGTACACCCTGGATGGTTGCTGGACACCAGCACCCACACACAAACTCATACATCATGGGCAATTTGGAAATTCCAGTTAGCCTAATCTGTAAGTCTGTGGAGGAAACTGGAGTACTTAAGGAAACTCACCAAACAAGGGGTGATCATGCAAACTGTAAGCAAGCATGTTCAAAGGTAATCCATAAGGTCTGTTKGTCTATTGAGGATTAAAGATCTTACAATGGGATTCAAGTTTCAGAAGAGATGTCTGCTTAAATAAGAGGAAGAAATGGAAAGGAGGAGTAACATTTTATCTGCATAGCAGTGGTACACTGCAGAATTCGAAGTGTTGATTTAACACCTCAAGTGTTTATATATGACCTACTGGACCCCAATTTAAGCTCCACACCTCTGAAAGTGTTTAATCAACACTCTGGGTGTTAATTCAAGACTAAGGATTTTGCTGTGTAAAAAAACCTATGTGAGGAAATGATCTCACCAAGAGAACACAAAGAGAAAAAAGCAGAAGTACTGTAAGAATACAGCCTTCTTCATATACAGAGCTGTTTGTCCCTCTGTGTGTTAGGGTGTGCTTACAGTCACAGAACTGGATTCTTACGAACACTGTCAGACCTCTTTCTGGTGAATTCAACCAACCCAGACATGTAAGTTCATGTCCTGGCTTTGTTGAATTACTGTTGGCGTTCCACAACCCAAAAATATTCAGATAAAAATAATAATACAAAATATAAAGTAAAAATAAAACAAATTAACCTACAATACTTTACCTTTGTAAAGTATTGTAATGCAGAGCCGACAGTTCTGTAACTTATGCCTTTATTCACAACAGAAAGGCAGAAATAGTTGCAGTATAACAAAAACTAATGACACACATGCTCTCTGCTTCCCACATCCAGCTGCTTGTTCACCGCTCTTTTTGAATATGCAAATCCTTACTATAACTCGCTCTATAGGTGAACAAAAACTTTACTACAAAAAGAATCCTAGCTGCAGTGACTGAGACCAGAGAGAGGATCGGAGGAAGGGAGGAGAGGGGGCTGCTTTGTAGGACACACAATTGGAGATTGTTGGCATAGAGGTACCCGGCATTGAACTTGGGTTAAGTCTTAACAAGACCAAGGCTGCTCTTAATCATGGACAAATAGTGCAAGAGGCAATCATGAGCTCAAAGCTCTGGGAGCATGCATCAGTGACAGGCGTGTGTCCAAATWTTTTTTTTTTGCTCCACACTCACTTAAAAGATCTCACTTGAGCTACTAAATCTGGCCTGGCTGGTGGCAAATGAACATCAATGGACCTGGAGCTTGCGCCGCTCTTTAAAAGTGAGGTGGGGAGCTTAGATTGGGGTCCAGAAGTTCGGTTGAGAGAAGAAATTGTGGCAGAWGTTCACTGCGAGAGTGGCATGTGAGCAGGGCTACAGTATGTGATTGTGACTTTGAAGGGGACAGACTGTACACTACGGTTTAATCGCCAGGCAGGAGATGCTTAAGGACAGCATAAACTGCCTCCACACTTTCAATTTCAACGAGAGCCAACTTTCATGATGCAGTCACCAAAGAGGAAAAGGCAGCTGGATCAATGTTGAAACCCCCGTCCCCAGYCATCGGCGGGAACTGCTGTCCTCGTAAGTCCACTTCACCACTCTGCCACCACCATCACTCGCCAGCTTGAGTGCATGTAAGCCTGCTGGGAACTGTTCTGGATATGCATGTGCACATTCTCACTTCTCTCCTCATTCCCTGCTCCAAAAAACAACCCTTGCGAATCTTCTCCAYATAAAACACCACACCCTCTCTAACTTACACWAGAAAAACATCTGAATTTTTTCAATTACGTTATAAAACAAACAAACATACAACAACAAACGTAGTCTGTGGCAGATTTCCAAATAATTACACAATTTAACAGGCAATTTCCTTAGAAAACTGCCATTGGAGTGAATATTTTCATGACCCTATTTTCAGACAAAAGTTCTTGGCTGTTCTATGTAAAACAATCCAAAATCACTATTGAGTTTTTTGTTTAAAAAAACRTCAATACTAGAACTACCACACCTAAAAGAAGTGACCATTGATTTGCCTGCACCAAAGTCAAGGATTAGTATCATTTAGATTAATCTGATGTCAGTTATCCATAAGAATCACCCAGAAGAATTGCTCCAATAACAGGAAATCAGATCTTTGGGATTTTCAATAACTGTATCCAGCAGCGCTTCAGTGTTTGTTTATTCAGGTTTTTATGTATTTAGCTTTATCACATGACATGGCTTTCATCTTGCAGCAAATCTAACTTTGCTTCTATAGCTTTGTTTGTCAGATATGCACCAACATGACCAATGATGTCATGTCATGTGAGAAAGCTAAATACACTCACTCAGTCACAAATTCTCTATACTACTCATTCTGTTTGGGGTGTCAGGAAGTCTGATGCCAAGGGCACTTGGGACACTAGGCAGGGACACTTTGGACAATCCATTGCAGGGCACTCAAGCACTCACTCTCATGCATACATTTCAGACAGTTATCCTTCTCTACATGTCTTTTGACTGTGGGAGGAACCCAGAGTACCTGGTGAAAACGCACCAAGCATGGGAACACGCAGTAAACAGCTTTTTTCTCATTGTAACATTGTGAGGGAAACTGATACCAAGAGGGACCTTTAGGTTGCTCATGTTAATGACAACAGGAAAGTAATCCTTCAGCATCTTGCTCAAGCCACAAACGAATGCAATGGAATTTCTGCCATCCTTACTCATTCCAGTGGCATGGGCATTGGCCTGAWTTAAGCCATATTTATAACACTGCCAAAAGTGGCAACACTTGGCTGTATGATAATCTGCAAGAGCTTCATGTTGAGTGGTCTAAACTGTTTCAGGATTAAAGCTATGGACTTCYTAATCTGTCCCCTCACACAAACAGTCATCATGTGTAATAATTAGCTTTGCAGGTTTGCCTAAAATTATAAATCACAGTTAAAGGTTAATGTTGGTTTAACTGTGTGGTTTGCAAATTTCCATGACACATTACGATTATCCTTTTTTTCTCTGTAATAGCTAATGAAGACCTATGTTACATGCATTTCATATGCTAACCTTCATTTATTTCTAAACTGGTCTATTAATCCTTTCCTACTTTTGTGGCACCGACTCGAATTTTTTTTTTATTTTAGCCAAATGCTAAGCTACTGTATAAGCTAAAGCCAGATTTTGGCAATGTGTGTAATGTCTACACTTTAACACTAATGAAGAGCACCTGTGTACCCCCCCGTGTGTCTACCTATATATTCCGGTCGAACCCGTAGCACTTTGCCTGTTCATTGTCTGCATTTTGAGTTACACTGATGTTCTATATCTCTTCTCTATTTCCCCCAGGACTGAGCGGTGTCTGCAGGTGTGGTTCTGTTTTGATGGTGAGGAGTCATCATTCCGGACCAGGTCCGCTGGCCTATGAGCCTGTTTAGTTTGTTTGAATTTTGTTTACCCACCTGCAGACCCCAGCTGGGGAGAAGTTGTTGTGATCTTTTGTTTTGGTTATTTTCTTTACACATCAAATACGAAAAGAAAGGAAAAATAAAGCAAGTAAAAATGGAACCTGCTTCTGCGTCCGCTTCCTTCGAGATAGACATCACAAAAGSTTTTACTGATAGAGACTTCATAGCACTTGTGAAAGTCACTTTGGAAAATGGGTGTTTGCTTAATTCCATAAATAAAAAATGGATGAAGGGGTGGTGAGAGACGTGACCCTATATACATTTGTGTTGGATTCTAGACCATGCACATGCTGTAGATATGAAAGACTCAAGGGACTGGAGGTGCACATGATCATCTCAAGAGGGCAGCAGCAACTCATGAATAAAAAAAATGTTTTAGTTTGATTCTTCAGCTGCAACTACAGCAGGACAATGTTATGTTTTCATTTGTTATTACTTTAGTTAGGTGTTCTTTGATTGGGAAAATCATTTCCAGGTTAAGTGTTATTATTTTGATAATTGTGATACCGTTTGATAATTACAGAAAACAGTGTGTCTATTAAAATGAGAAAGTGTATTAAATTTGAAATGTAAATGGAAGTCAAAGTCCAGTTTAAAAAAAGGAAGGTATTGGCATATCTAAAGAATAACCAGGCTCATGTAAGGGGGATGGATAGGAAATTTTTGTCATGGCTCCTTTCAAGTGCATAAAATAGTGTCTTGATCCTAGTTAATAAAGCCCTAAATTTTGTTCTACAGAAAGAAGGTAGTGGGGTAGTTCCGCTTTAGGGTAGTGGAAGGAGAGGAGTTGAAATCATGTTTTGAAATAAACAATAGTAGACGAGACATTTAGTATGGGAGACTAGTGACGGGAAGTTTGAATCATTTTAATGACTCGGTTCTTTGAATCTTGTACATCAAAATGAATGAATCTGTTTGAGTCATTTAGCTAATTTTGTTCTTTTGATCAGAGATAAAATAAATCGATACATTTTCAATAAACAGATAAAAAAAAGGCTACATACTGTACACAAATTTTGTATAGCGTCTATGGGAGTCACGTGACAAAAGAACGAACGATTTGGACCAAAGATTCAAAGGTAACTACTAATTTCTGTTTCCTGTATATAACCTACAGTATGGAGGTTCTTGAACCACCCAACACTATAGTTGACTTCGCCGGCATAGTTGAGAAAGAAAATGACAACACATGCTTAAAATAAATAAAAGCTATATTGGCATTTTACAGTGGTTCATTAACATGCACTAACAAGCTCCAAGCTTAAATTCCAATTTAGATTTACAGTATAATAAAAATGAAGAATAAGTTTTGTGCAGATTAAAAAAACATTTGTTTTAATAAAGTGTTAATATTATAAAGAGTAAAAGAGAAGCCTGCTATTAAACAAGGTGATAAGTTAGTTACACCAGCTAAGGATATAAAGAAGATATATCAAATATGCTCCAAATTCAATATGCTCTAAATATTTTGAATATGGAAAAAGATTATATTTTAAAGAATTTGGATTTTAGAAGAGATGTCCTAGTGTATGGAAATTCTCGTACTTTCACTATTAAACATAGCTCTGGTTTTTAAACTGGATTTTTTTTTACCATGCAAGTGATCAATTTATGATTTTTTTTTTCAGCCACATTTCTTTTACAAAGGTGACTGCACTATCCTTCCAAGTTTTGATAATGTTTTGACCCTTCTGAAATGGTGATTTTTTAAAATTCTTTTTTAGCCAGGCAGTGTAGAACAATGTTAGTGCCTAATACTGAGCATACCTAGATTTTTACTTTCATTTATATTATTTATATTATCTGTTCAAGGTGAATGTAAAATATGGTTATTAATTTGAAAAAAGATTTTTTAAAAGCATGTTATTGCTCTTGTTGTTTAGGGAATTGATTACTGGAATATTAAACAGAATAATACTGCAAAATGATATGCCACCAGTAAGAACCAGTTCTTCCAAATCATGTTATTGATTAATTGCATTTATTGATTAAATAATYTTTTAAATGATGTTGAAGGTGCTGCACGGAAATCTACAAAAGAAACAATTTCTAATTTATTTGAACAGTATTTTTTATTAATACATGTTGATGTAATTTTACACAATACAGTTAATGTTATAATCTAATATGATCTTATCTGCACAAAAATATGTATTTAATGTTATTTTCAATGTTTCTCACCGTAGGGGCTAATGTGTTATAATAAAGCTTTAGTGCTTTGACCATAAGTCTAAGTCTCGTTTCCATTATAAGAGCTAACAACAACAACAACAACAACAACAAATATATACATATTTTAATAAAGATATTTACTGTTAATTAATAGGAGCCTGAAGAATCCAAACTGAGTACATGGTGTAGATTTTGATTATCATCAGTAAATTTAGTTAGATCAAGATCCTATTATTCTGAATGAATAAAAATGTATGATTTTTTATCGGACATAAAATAGTGTTCTGTATTGAAATTATTAGCTTCCTCGACTCTGCTCCAGCAACGGACAGCATGGACAAGACATTTGGGATGAGACTTGAAAAGTGACTCAGCCACAGATACAACGTCACTTTTCTCTTTCTCTATTTGATCGTTTATCAGACTCATGTTGAGTGGTTTAGGCTCAGCAGTGAAAGACACCACAATCTTTATATTATTGCACAGATACTCAAAATAATTGACACCACTGACATGGTGCTGCTTGCCAAACAGAAACTTCAAAAGTTTCCAGTCGTTATGTTTAAAGACCCGAACTGACCAGGAGACCCAGTAATACTTCTTGACAAGAATATCCAGTACGGCTTGTGGGCTTATTGTCTCAGGATTTATCTTACGATCTAAATCACTCTTGGCTTGGTCAACAAACTCGTTCACACATTTATCCACTGCCTTCTTCATGAGCTTCTCCACCTCCTCCATGCGGACTTTCCATTTCTTCACCTTGTCCTCTTTAGCAGGGCCTTCCTTTATTGCAAGGTAGCCCATCAATGCTACAATACCAACCAAAAACACCTTCTTCATGCTAKCACAGAACTCCTCCACTGCCCTCCTGCTCCTCTGCTCAGTGTCCAGTATTGTCTGCAGCATTKCATGYCTAGTGATGGCATCGCACAAGCATTTAAGGTTCTTTTCTCTCTCATATTGCTCAAAGTAAATGAGGAACTCATCTATTTTCACCTTCTTAAACTCGGGTTTGGCTTTGAAAATATCATTAAACATGTCATACTGTCCGATTATCTGTGAGTAGTATTTAAAGTACTGGATGTTCAGCGATGATCTCKYCATCACCCGCTGTGTTTCTTCAAAATCACCCTTGAGCTTTTCCAGTGTCTGGTTGACCTTTTCAAACTGTTTAGCCAGGAACTTAGCCTCTTTGCCCTCTGGGTTGCTAAGAAGCTTAGCTGGGATCCTAAAAATTGCCTCCAGGATGGGATGGAACTGGCCTACAGTGTCCGCCAGGGTCGCACATCCTTGGCCTAGAATCTCCATTGCCTTTTCAATTTTTTCTTCATTCTCAAGAAGCCATTCTACCCCATCAGTCACAGCGGATTTCAGGGAAGAGGTCATGTCTTAATCTGTTAAGTAAGGCAAATTTTATTGATCACACACAAAATCATACAYAGGATGACATGAAAAGTGAAATGTTTTTTATGACTTTGAAGGTAAAATACTTCCATAGAAGGAAAGCAGAGAAAATATTAGACTAAACTGTATAATACTGTAGGAAATATACAAGATAGATGGCAGAAACAAATGAACTGTCATGGAATAAAGTGCAGATACTCAATGCTGTGACACATGCAGCAGCTGAGGTGGTTTCGGTAAAATGTCTACAAATATAAGGAATATTARTACATGTGTGATATACTGTGTATATTAATTGAAATGCTCACCAACTTTCTTTATAACAATTAAAGCACCGCATGTCTTCCCTATGAAAAATAAGGGAATTTGTAGGAAYTGTCATTCTGATCTTTCCCAAAAGCACAAGCAAATTGTCTTTGTATTAGTGTATGTGCTTAGCTTTGTAGTTCTATATCAAATATTTCATCCATGAAATGGTTAAAAGACTTACAAAGCAAACTTATTTCAAAATGCTTTTAATCTCTTTGAATTTTGAAAACTCTAAACCTAAACTTAAAAGTTGTAGTTGTAGTTGGTTATCACCATTGGCTTTAATTACTATGTATGTTTTATCACTAATMCTTCTACAACGACACTGCAGACAAATGTTATGCAGGTCAATATTTATTTAAGAATTCATAATTCCAGTTCGAATCCCGGGTGATGCTGCACCTCTCGCAGCCGGAGGTCTAGAGAGAGCTGATTGGCCCGAGCTCTCTCAGAGGGGAGGGATGAGAGGTACATAGCGCTCCCTCATTAATCACGGCTCTACAGCCAGTCAGGGGCGTCTGTGAGCTCGCGCAACAGAGGGAGTGGATAGCGCTGTCCTCCGAGTGTGTTACGCCGCCCCCAACGGTGCGCGAGCGAGCAGTTCGAAAAGATGCGGTCGGCTGGGCTCACGTGGTTTGAAGGAAAACACGTGATAGTCTTCGGCCCTCCCTGTTGAGTGGTAGTAGTAGCCTTAATGTGGGAGCGCCCCCTAGTGACGGGGAGGAATTGGACACGACTAAATTAGGGAGAAAATCGGGGAAAAAAAAAAGAATTCATAATTCATCTGAACAGCAAACTGGACTGGACAGACAACACAGACGCAATCTATAAAAAAGGAAAGAGCAGACTCTTTCTGCTGAGGAGACTCTATGGAGTGGTCTATTGGTGCAGCAGCCTCTCTACTGCAGACAGGAAGAGATTGGACAAACCGATTAAGAAGGCCAGCTCAGTTCTGGGGATTCCCCTGGACACTGTACAGGAGATGTAAGAAAGGAGGATGGTAGCTAAGCTATTATCATTGCTGGAGAATGAGTTTCACCCCCTGTCTGAAACCGGTACATGTCTGAGTGTAAGAAGTGTATGAAGTGTATGAAGGAGTGATATTGAAGGTCTTTTCTTCCTGCTGCTATTAAACTGTACAATCATARCTGCTCCCAATGAACCAGTCTCCACATTCCACACTGTTGTAAACTGTTATATAATGTTACAATATCTATCTATCTATCTATCTATCTATCTATCTATCTATCTATCTATCTATCTATCTATCTATCTATCTATTTTTTTTTACAATAATTACAATATCTTAAATATAACATTACTATCATACAAGACAGTTATACTATCTTAGATTTGGGTGCAATAGCAACTGTGCAATACCACCATTTGAAACTGCAATATTATCCTAGTGCAATTCACTGCAACAGAACTGTGCAATAGTATTTTAAACTGTGCAATATTACCCTTGTGCAATTTGTTGGAACTAGAGCAAGTTGTTGTTTGTAGGTGCAATTATTGTTATGTCTTTGCTTTTTCTCTTGTATTTATACTGTACACTGTACTGTTCCTATTTTTTATTTGCGCTTTTTTTTTCTTCGCTGCTATAACAAATAAAATTTCCCTTCTGTGGAACGAATAAAGGTATATCTTATCTTATCACATAAGATTAACTTGTCTTGCAACCATTCCATATTGTACCTTAAATAAACCAGAAATCGCCAAATACRATCCACATAGATTGTAGACTGCAGGTTCTGCTATCTATTTTTTATGCCATTATTCATTGGACAGATATTTTAAAATAGCTGACAATATGAAAATCAAACAAGCAAAAGGGGGAAGAAATCATCAAAAGCTCAGAAGAGAAAAAAGCTTATAGTTACTCGTGGAAATGTGCAGAGGTGTTCTCTGTGATGTTCCAGTGAAGCTCAGGTGTGCTGAAGAGCTGCAGGTTTTGTGGATTAGCATGTCTTTATATTCCCGCTCCTTTTGGCTTCCCCACATTGGATAGGTTCCATCTCACACAAACATTCCAAGGAATTCTAAGAGCAATTTGTAGACTCTGTAATCTCTGCCAGTTTCATAGCCACTAATCTTTCCTTCAAAAAATTAGAAAATATCTACAATAACAGTAATGTTCATTTAAWAATAAGAAAAGATAAAAGTTATTCACATTATGCCAGTCTTTTATAGGTCTTTAAGAAGGTTTCATAAAACAACTTTGCCATTCATCTGTATTTCTTCCAAAGCTTTTGCACTACTTGTCACTAATTTTTAAAACACTTAATCCAGACAAGTAGATTTTTCAGATCTACAGTAGGAACCCCGTTTTTTATTTTGCATTCCATAGTTTGATAACAACAATGTTGATTAAAAACTAAGCAAGAGGTTTAAAGCCTAAATACATTATCACATGCTGTAATTATGAACAAACATACTGTATATCAGAAATCCAACATTGCATCACAGAATGTTAGAAGCAATATGCTCAAAAATCTAATAAAATATAAGTGCAAAAAACCTTAATGGTATTGTATGGCATTGATTTTTTTTTAAAAATCTCAATTTCAGTAAATCAGCATTAATCTAAAAGTAGCTAATACTGATTTGTTTGTACATTCATCTGGAGGCAGACTGGAAGCTTGGAATGGTGTGAAATGAATGCACCATTAAGATGCCTCAGTTCTTTTGTGTACCAATGTTGCATTACATATTGGCCTATAAGCTTGGTCACCATGGACTACAACTCTCTATCATCATATAGTTTCTCAAAGTCACCTTCTATTTGGTTTACCTGGTTCTGATGCTTTTTGTGGTTTTTTTGTCCTCATCTTGTTTAGCCCAATTGGTTTGTTGATCACCTGACCTTTACCTGTTTCCTGATCATGCAAACATTTTTTTTTTTTACTATTTGCTCTTTTAATAATCATCTGCTTCTGTGACAGACTACACCCCAAGTGTGTGTGTTTGTGTTTCACACACTCTGTTGTGTCAATTTAACACTGCAACTGTTACRTGTGGTGCGATATGGAGAGAGTTTTAATGATAAGTGCCCTGACACAGGGCTTTAGAGGGGGTCAATGAAATAGGAGTGTTGAGAGTGGATGAGACACGCATGGGAAGACCTTCCCATTTGGGAATTAATTAGGGAACTTAAAAGAAACAAAAGAAAATTGAAAACACAAAATAAACAGAGCTCCGCYGTCTACGCGAGAACAGACGGGGCTCTGGAACCTAAAACAAAAACTAAAGATCCTSTAAGGGCATTCGCCCTTTATTTTAGAGGAGAGGAAGAGTTTGTTTGTGTCTTTTTTGCACTATAATTTAAGGTGAGAGCGCTCACTAAACTGACATGTGCCGCTCTCTGTAACATCTGTACCTCCGGGGACAGCTCAGGGGAATAAGATCAAGTTCCCCGGATTACTGAGTTGATGCTTTGTCCCCACCTAGTGTGTCTATGTATGTACTRCCAGCACTTAAGCACTAAACACGAGCACCTGTGATTCCCTTGTGTGTCTGACTATTTATTCCAGTCGAACCCGTAGGGCTTCGCCTGTTCACTGTTGTGCACGTCTCACGTCTTCACCCGGTTGTCTGAATGCTCTAAATGTTTGTGTCTACTTTTCCCCTCTCACTCCCAGGACTGAACGTTGTCTGCAGGTGTGGGATCCTTTGAGGAAAGTGAAATCCTCAACTAGTCGCATGGACTTTGCAAGTGTTTCATTTCGTTATCTTTCTCCTCACGTGTGAGACTTTTCGTTTACCCACCTGCAGACCCAGTCTGGGAAGTTGGTTCCGGACCACAGTGCGTGTCTAGAGACTTTGTGTTGTGTGAAAAAAGAAATAAAATATATACTTGTGAACATGGAATCTGCATCTGCGTCTGATTCATCTCGGGGAGACATGACACTCTCTTTCYCTCTCCCTCTCTTCCCGGCRTCTTAAACAGGCGGAGGCTTGGGCTTTGCCTCCATCTGCACAACAGCACGATTGTCCGTCTGTCTGTCTTGCTTTTTCTTTCTGTCCTTTTCTTTGGCCCTGATACCTTACCAGTGCTACCAGGGCCCTTATACTGTATAAACACGCCGCCAGGTGCAGCTCGTTCAGGCTAAATGTCTAACGGTGGCATTGCCTGGCAACCGTGTGTATAAATGGCCGCACCTTTGGCTGTTCAGAACTCCGCGTGGTAACAGTTTATGCGCGGTTCTGACCCACGTCGTTACAACAACACTAAAATATGGAACCTGAGCCATGCCAAGTCTTGTTAGTTTTAGACAAAATGGCTGGGCATGCACAGTGTGTTTGTGTATATGCACAGAACTAGTGCCTGTATTTTCAGAATCTCACTTCAAGGTTTTCTAAAAAAAAGTTTTGCTTTGTGTTTAAAAAAAAAATCACCTCCTCTTCGTTTTCTGTTTGTGATCAGTGCAAAGTACTTCATACCCTACCAGCAGCCAAACTCTCATTTCTACCTGGTCACACCTTGTCACCGGCTTTGTTTAGAGAACTTTTTGGTTGCCTAAACGTAACACATGTTTTGCTACAGTAAGTATCAATCATTTCTCCAAGTCTCTTTGTCTGATCCTGCCCTTCAGACAGTTGAGTTAAAACTCTAAGCACATTTTCAGGTTCAGGCATTCCTGATATAGTGAGTGACTCAGAAACCCAGTTCACATAGAGTGTTTGTCATGGCCAGAGTGGGATGAATTTCTGCCTAGGAATCAAGACCAGCCCACAAAGTTAAATAAGATTTCACTTCAATATATGAATATTACTATCACCACATTGATTAGCTAACAAAATATASAACCTTCATATGTTTTGGTTYCCACCCAAGATAATGGAAATGGCTCAGCCCTATAGCATCAACAACTACCTAAGCRGTGCACTGGTTTCTGCAACAATTACTGTTGTCATTGTTAGGGACATGAGGATCTCCCTTTTTCGTGCACATAAGCATCAAGGTCTCCAAGTGTTCCCGAGTCAGAGAGCTTCTTAGACCATTCTTTACAAACCTTGGTGTTGAGAAGCTTCTACCATAAGCAGTTTGAATCATTGAGTGTCAAGTGTCAAAAGGACCTTATATGCAAGTTCAAACACATGGTAGGCATAATTGAGAAGAGTATACTGTAAGAGGTTGAAATTAACTCAAATGGCACAGTTTCTGCATGAGAAACAGGTCCTTCTCTTCAGGTTTACYTCAGGTTCCATATACAGTACAATGGTCAACTCTATCTGTCCTGATTGATATATATAACCCCAATCTTGTATGATCTCCATTGGCTCACAGTTTCCTACTTGCAATTAAAAAAAWTTCTCATTGTTTTTAAATCTTTAAATTAAAAAAAAAAAAWTTTTGATTTTTTAAAAARAATCTCTACCACGCTCTCTCATTTCTGTTAATAACATCTCAGTATTCAACTCACTTGTTTTCTGAATGTTATACGTTTGATTTGTTAAACTGAACTCCTTTGGTTTAGTCCACCTGCCCTCTGCATGTCTGTCTTTTAGGTCTTGTTTTGTATTTCCAGTTTTTTTTTTCTCAACTTAATTTGTTTCTCTACTCCAGTACTTTAATGTCTGTTTGTACTATTTCCTTTTGTTTACATTCATTGTAAAGTGTCCTTGAGCTCTGRAAAGGCGCTATATAAATWAAAATTATTATTATTATTATTACATACTCGTAGAGAAGGCAAGCTTCTGTATGTTTTTTACTGTAAGCTGAAAGATGCTGGGTTTCAGTCCATGATGTACTTGACCCTCTGTGATTACAGGAGCTACATCCTTTTTAACCAATTTATTCAGACCTACAGCCTAAAAGGAGGCCGAGAAGGAACAGCGCTCCCAGGCATAGCCCTTTGGTGTGTGTATGTGTGTTGTGGAGTATGTTATTTATACAACAATATGGAACTCCACATCCCTTGTCCTAGAAACATGGCTACCATGCACAACAACTCTCAGCCATCACAGACTTTCACTTTCACAGGCACCTTAGTACAGATTGCACACACTTGATTCCAATCACAYTCACATTCACTTGCAATATAATGTGACTTTGACTGCTACAAATTATGTTTAACAAAATACGGTTTTTATTTCTATTTTACCACTTTTTACTTCTTTCTTCTTCTTTTCTTCMAAAGTTCTGTTTCTCTTTTACCATAATTCTGAACTTCATGTTTGTACTACTGCCAAGTCCAATATATCCGTTMAYCTGCACGTCTACTTTTGTGAAGCACATGCTTGTTTACCCCACAACTGTTATCTTCCACAGAATAAGGATGTGTGCATAGTACATCCGTATTGTGGTTAATTATGTGTAATAGGTTTACTCTTGTGTGTTTAATTTCAATTTGGAAGAGGCACACCCAGCACAGATAACTTGGAATTCTATAAATTGTTTTTTTGTCATATTTTTCTCACAATAGCTTTAACAGTACTGCAGCTGCAACTCGCAGGTTTAAAACAACACACTCTGTAGACGCAAAGTCCGGAATTAACTTAGAGTGGCAGGAAAATGGGTTCTTACTCGTCACAGAAGCCAGTCGAAAAAATTGTTAAACAAATGCAATTTAATAAACAAAATGTCAAACTCCAGTTGGTTCCTGTATTCTATCATATCATATCATATCATAACCCTAAACTCGTGTTTCTTCAAATATTTAAACACAAGTTTTCCACCCAAAGACGGTAAGAAAATTGTTTCTCCTTTGTTTTTTCTGCCTGCACCACCTCTCCCTCACATGACAAGTGCGTAGCAGATACACATGGAACAGAAATTGGATACCAAAAACATTAGAAATAAAACTGAATATACACAAATACACACATATTTACATATGGAAAAAATCTAAAGAGATTATACTTTCAGTTATTACATGCAAATTAACACACTAAGCAAACTGTTATGATACAAATTATTGACAGACTAAATTGGCTCCTACACACTCTAAGATTTTTTTTTTTATCTCCTAGTGTACACAGGACGTGGAATTACTGAAGACCAGGCATCTGCTTTATTAATGATTAACTTCATAAAATATATTGTAATAAAATAAAAACTCATACTATTCAGTGCTCCCAAGAAGAGACTGGTTATCTACACAGGTTAGCTCTGACACTCAAACTGAAACCATGCAATAGATTTTTAAAATGTTTATCTTTGTAGAATACAGGTTTAGAAGAGTAATAATTCTTCAATTAGTCATGATGATGAGCCATGTGGACTCTGACTGCTGTGTTTTAGGGTATGCCTAATGCAGGGTTTTGCGAAGATGTAGAAGATTGTATTATTTTGTATTAAGTCGTAATACATGTTGTAAAACATGTTTGAAAAGAAAGTACTATTTGTGAAGGTAGTTTATACTTGGTTGTATCAATACGTTTAGAGACTAGTTTTGTAACATGCTACCAGATGGAAACACAAGGCTACATGCACAGTAACAGGTAGCACAGATCTTCATAAGTCAGTGTGCCAAAAGACATCCTGCGAACATTGGGAGCTGTGCAAATGGTGCTATTCCTGAAATCTGCCACAAAGACATCTGACATGATTCTGCAAGTTTACAGTGATGCTTTAAGAGCGGAAGAATATTACTGGAAGGTGAGATCAGGAAGACCTTCAATTAGCTCAACCTCCCAAAAATGAGAGAGTTTGTCCCAAACCCTCTCACTCTCCTGGAACCAGTAATTCACAGCTGGTACTTCAGATGGTGTCCTATTCCAAGGGAAAAGATGGGCTAATAGCTGAGTATGCACTGGAAGGGGGTGAGTCCTGTAGTGGGTTGACGGAGTGAGTTCTGTGCATACTTGGCCCAGGCGATGAACTGGTTCCAGGAGTGCTGGCGGTCGTGGCAGAAGGTACGGAGGTATCTGCGTATCTCCTGGATCTTATGTTCAGTTTGTCCATTACTTTGAGGGTGGTATCCAGAATTGATGATGGTCACACCTAGAAGTTGAAAGAAGGCCATCCAGAACTTGGAGACAAATTGAGGTACTTGATCAGAGACAATGTCCTCGGGTATCCCGAACAACCTAAAAACCTGGTTAAACAGAATTTCGACCGTTTCTTTGGCTGAGGGGAGTCCTCGCAAGGGAACTAGGTGGCACGATTTGGAAAATCGGTGAACTATTACTAGGATGCATGTGTGGCCCTCAGAGCAGGGGAGATCAGTGACAAAATCCACTCCTAAGTGTGACCAGGGATGCCAAGGAACTGGAAGGGGTAAGAGTGTTCCTGCTGGTAGATGTCTGGAGGACTTCATCCTGGCATCCTCTCACGTACCTTCTGACCTGTTCAGCCATACTTGGCCACAAGAAGCATTCTTCCAGTAGCGAGAGGGTTTGATTGGCCCCTGGGTGACCAGTGCCCAGTGAGGTGTGTGATTAAGACATGGTTCACAAGGCATTCTGCAGGAGGCGGCTCGTTGATCGTGTTGTGATGGATCTCTTCCTCCAACCCCTACTTAATTGGCAAGACAAACAGAGTGGAAGGGAGAATGATCTCAGGCATTTCCTGAGTTTCCCCTACGTTGTGGAGACGGGAGAGGGCATCAGCTTTGATGTTCTTAGGTCCGGGCCTGTAAGAAATGGTGAAAAGGAACCTGGTGAAAAACAACACCCATCTGGCTTGTCGTGGAGTGAGACATTTGGCCTCTCGCAGGTACTCCAGATTGCGGTGATCGGTCAGAACTATGAACGGATGTTGAGCCCCCTCCAACCAATGTCTCCATTCCTGTAGGGCAAGTTTGATCACTGGGAGTTCTCCGTTTCCTATGTCATAGTTCCGTTCGGCAGATGTCATTTTCTGGGAAAAGAAAGCACGTCCTGGTACTGAGGAGGATTCCTCTGCTGCTTTGAAAGGATGGCTCCCACTCCAGATTGTGAAGCATCTACTTCAACCAGGAAGGGTTTATTGGGATCCGGGAGAATGAGGATGGGAGCTGAAGTAAATGCCCTTTGGAGAGAATGCATGGCTTGGGTAGCATCTGGGTTCCAGGAAAGGGCCTTTGGTTTACCTTTCAGGAGGTCCAAGAGTGGAGAGACTGGGGAACAGTGGAGGTGCGGATGAACCTCCTGTAAAAAGTTGGCAAAATCCAAAAAATGCTGGAGGTGTTTGATGCTAGTAGTAATCAGGTTCGAATGGCTTCTATTTTTGTCTCATCGATTTTAACACCCTCTTTAGTGATCTGGTACCCTAGGAAATGCATGGAGGACTGGTGGAATGCACATTTTTTCTGCCTTTTGGAACAAATGATAGTGTTGGAATCTCCAGAGAACCTCAGCTACATGAATGAGGTCCTCCAATTTGTTCCTAGAGTAGAAAAGAAGATCATCAATATAGACCAAAATAAATCGATTAAGGAACGGACGAAGCACCTCATTCCTATTGCACTGGAACACGGAGGGGGCATTGACCAGGCCGAATGGCATAACAAGGTATTCATAGTGGCCGGTTGGGGTGATGAAAGCTGTTTTCCACTCATCCCCCACTTTAATTCTGATGAGGTTGTAGGCACTCTAGAGATCCAGTTTTGTGAAAATGTGTGCTCATCGAAGTTGTTCTAGGACAGCTGGGACGAGAGGAAGTGGGTAGCTAAACTTAACGATCTTGTCAGGGCACGATAATCAATACAGGGGCGGAGATCACCATCCTTTTTGTCCACAAAGAAGAAGCTGGAAGCAGCAGGGGAGGTTGATGGTTGAATATGCTTAGTTGAAGAGCCTCCTCAATGTACTCTTCCATGTCCTTTTGCTCAGGAATGGAGAGCGAATAGATTTTTCCCTTGGACACTGGTTCACCAGGGAGGAGATTGATAGCGCAGTCCCATGATTGACGAGGTTGATGGCAGCTGCGTGGCTCATCAAGGGCAGAACATACAGGTAAGAACATATCCTGAAAGGAGGAGTAGATCTCAGGTATGGTAGCGGATTGTGCGTTTTGTGCGGATTGTGCGTTCCTCGAGTGCTCCATGGACGTGGTATTAACTAAGAGAACTGGTTTTACCTGTATGCATTGTTCGAGGCAGTCAGCTTGAGGATGTCTCCACTGTCCCAGGAGATCACAGGCTGATGCTCGGCGAGCCACGAATGTCCGAGTATGATGTCAGAGGTTGACCACTTCAGAACCAGGAACCTGATGTATTCAGAGTTGAGCCAGCCTACCCGCATATGTATGAGGAGGGGGGGGGGTGGAGTGATGTACCAATCCCCCCCGATGAGGGGCACTGGTGACACAGCAGATCTTGAATAGCGTGACGTGGAGTTGCAGGGGTATCCTGAGCCACTGACATAAGGAGTCGGAGATGAAGTTACCAGCTGACCCAGAATCCAGGAGCGCCTTTACTGTAACAGAGCCATCAACAGTATCAATGACGACATTCGTGGTTAATGGAGTCATTGGTCAACATAGAAAAGAAAGATTGTTTACCAGAGGATGAGGAGGACGTCGAGGACAAGTCAGATGGACATGTCCCCTCTCTGCACAGTAAAAGGCACAGCCCTTGGGTCAGCCGGCATTGTCTCTCAGTTGGAGTGAGCCTGGAGAACGACTGTTGGTCCACCTGCATGGGTTCTGGAGCGGACCGGAGAACTGCGGGAGATCCTTGAAGCAGGAAGGTTTCCACAGTGCACTCACTTAGATGGCCAGCGACTTGGATTGCAGTACGCATGAACTGTTCCAATCCTACCGAGATGTCCTGGGCCGCAAATTGCAACCTCAGATGTGCTTGCCAGTCCTTGCCAAAATTTTGTCAGTAAGGCTGCCTCTTTACACCCACTGGAGGCTGCCAAGGTCCAGAAAGTCAAAACATAGTCATTAATGTTGGAATTACCTTGATTAAACTTGAATAGCTTCTCTCCAGTGATGGACGCATCGGCCACTTGAGTGAATACTCCTCAGAAGTAATTGACAAAATCTTGGTAGCTGTGTACTACACTGCCATTTTGCTGCCAGATGGCCTCAGCGATCTGAGAGGCTGCATTTCAAAGGTAAGAGCGCACTGGAGCAGGAAACTATTGCAGTTCTCCGGTTCGCCACCGTAGGGTGCTGACGGCGCCATAGAACTGGTGAAGAATAGGCAAAAAAGAGGTTGTTTTCGGGAAGTGGTGCTGTGGTGGTGAAGAGATTGCGGAGTTGCTCCACCAGCTCGAGTACTGGATCTTAGCCCGTCGGGTTCATTGTCTGGTCTGACTTTCCGTTATGAAATGTACAAACTCAGCAGACAGTAATCGTGAGAGAATCTGAACAGGCGTTTTATTGACAGTTGGGCATGTTCAGGTGAGAGATTGTGGATTTTGGAACTGTCAAACAGGAGGTCTAGAGGTAGACCAAAGAAGAGATTTGTGGATACGGTAAGAGGTCATGAAGTTATTTGGTGTGTGAGAAGAAGATTTGCAGATCATCAATATAATCACCGAGTTTGCCTTTTTACATGTACACAAGAAGACTTTTGAAAGTATCAATATTGATATAAGTATCGTGATACTAAACTTAGTATTACCTGGCTTTTGTGTTCAAAGAAAAAATAGTKGTATCACTCATACTCAATTATGGCTTTGTTTGTGGATACATAACTTTAGATATGTGCATCCATCCTCTACAGCTCCACTGCCCTTAGCAGAAATTTTATTTTATTCCAGTGATGTCGGCGTGGCAGTAGCACGCAGCGGCTGCTCTGGAGCCAAAATGGTGCTACTTTGTTTACTTCATGTTGTAGCTC
The DNA here is from genome assembly GCA_003987875.1 of Clarias batrachus. NCBI lineage: Eukaryota > Metazoa > Chordata > Actinopteri > Siluriformes > Clariidae > Clarias > Clarias batrachus. Next base: position 195,912 of record QMIH01001515.1, on the reverse strand, counting down.
ATTTATTTTACCCAGTATATGGACACGGGCGCAAACGGTGTTCGTACTTACCACCGCCAGACACTCTTACAACTAAATAAACCGGCAAATTTAATTCAAGATGAGCTGTGTGAGAAGCTACGCTATCTCGGCTTGCTTTGGGAACCAGGCGTCCAGTCCTTGGCGTTGCCTGATGCCGGTAGCCGGAGGAGGGGACATCATAAGCGGTGCGCAAGGAAGCGGAAGCGCGGCAAGCTGGCAGAACGTCTGCTCTCTGGACAATAAACTGAACTACATTCGACTCCAACAGAATACACAGCGTGAGTTTAGAGACTGCTGCGTCTTTGTTTTCACGGAGACATGGCTCAGAGACAGAGTTCCAGACGCAGCCAGTCAACTAGATGGACGCGCCTCGTTTCGCGCCGACAGAAATGTAGCTCTGTGCGGTAAGACTCGCGGCGGCAGCTTGTGTGTTTACATCAACACGAAATGGTGTAAGAACTCTGTGCTAGTTTCTAGTTTTTGCTCATCGTTGCTGGAGATTGTGACTGTTAGATGTAGACCTTTTTATTTACACCACCGTTTTCATTATCGGAGTGTACATTCCACCTAGCGCTCAGTGCTTCCTAAATTCCATCAGTATGTGGACTTTGCAATGAGAAGGGAAAACACGCTGGATCTTGTTTACACAAACATCCCCGGCRCATATCGGRCRGASCCCCRCCCCCACCTCGGCTACTCAGACCACATCTCTGTTATGCTAATTCCAGCATACAGACCACTCATCAGGCGTTCAAAACTGGTTCTGAAGCAGGTGAAAACCTGGCCAGCAGGAGCCATCTCTTCTCTTCAGGACTGTTTCGAGAACATTGACTGGAACATGTTTAGGGAGGCTGCRACTTACGGCRACTWCACTGACTTGRAGGAGTACACGTCATCAGTGACCAGCTACATCAACAAGTGCACCGATGACGTCACTGTCTTCAAGAACATCATCTCACGATCCAACCATAAACCTTGGATTACTGCGGAGGTACATGCACTTCTGAAGACCAGAGACTCTGCCTTCAGAGCGGGGGACAAAGCGGCCCTAAGAACAGCAAGGGCCAAACTGTCCAGGGCCGTCAGAGAGGCGAAGCGTGCACATGCCCAAAGAACCCACAACCACTTCAGAGACAGCGGTGACACATGGCGCATGAGGCAGGGCATACATGCCATCAGCTACTACAGGACTTCATCACCTGCCTGCGACAGTGAAGGCTCCCTTCTGAATGCGCTGAACAGCATGTTCAAAAAGGTTAAAAGCCTGGGTGTTATCCTTGACAACACTCTATCCTTTGAAGCACACATTAACAATATTACCAGGACAGCGTACCACCACATCCGAAACACATACCACATCCGCCCGGCCCTCTCAATGAGGAGCGCTGCTATTTTKGTACAYGCTCTCGTCACCACACGCATAGATTATTGCAATGCTCTTTTTTTTGGTCTTCCCCTTAAACTCCTACACAAGCTACAGTTAGTACAGAACTCAGCCGCTAATATACTCCTACAATGGACCACATAACTCCTGTTCTTCAACAAATACACTGGCCATTGTCGTCCAACAGCGCATACATTATAAAATTCTGCTTCTTGCTTATAAGGCATTACATAACCTGGCTCCGTCATATTTAACAAATCTTCTCTTAACCTATACTCCTTCTAGAAATCTGAGATCATTATCATCATTAAACCAGGTTCGTCCTCGTATGCGTTTGGCAACCATGGGATCTCGAGCTTTTAGCTACGCTGCCCCCTACCTGTGGAACCTACTTCCTTCCGATATCCGTAACAGTAACTCTATCACTGTTTTTAAATCCCGTTTGAAAACACATCTATTCAGGCAGAGATATCTTTAACACTATTGTGTGCATATTGTTTTTTATTTTATTTTATTTATTTATTCATTTCCATGTTTGTATGTTGTTTTTTATGGTATGTAAGGTGTCCTTGAGTGTCATGAAAGGCGCCTACAAATAAAATTTATTATTATTATTATTATTATTATTATTGACCAAAGTTTTAAACTTGGACATGCTTTTAGTTATAAAGTCTCAGAACATTGCATTATGACTTGCAGGAAAATGTTATGTTCAAAACTAGTTTCCTGCTGCACTGGTCATGTTTACTTAATTTAAGTTTAAAAATCAATAAGATGTCAAATTTGATTTGGGAGGCAAAACCTTAGGGACGTCATCATCTCCTCACTACCTGAATCACTGGAACCACTACAGCTTGGATAATATGAAAATAGACCAACCAATGGCGCCATCTCATGTCTTCTATAGACAACCCTAAGTTACCTGGACACGAGGAAGGGAAATTATGCTAAAATGGTATTTATTCACTACAGTTTAGATATTCTATAATTCTCTCCACACCACCAAGCTGGAGGACCTGGGACTCACCCACTTCTGTGTCAGAAGCTGACTGGCAGACCACAGGCAGTACAGTTGAGCTAGCATGTCCAGCAGACTCCCTCATCTGCAGAACTGAAGTCCCACAGAGTTATGTCCTGATCCCCCCCACCAACTTCGCCACTGTCAGGGGATACCACTAGAGGGCGCCAAAGCGCCCACAGACTCCATTTTGTTTACTTTTGTTTTCATTTGTAGTTTATGTTGGACTCGATTCCCCAGAATGCACCTCGGTCAGGTGATGTGGCACTCACCTGAACCGAGGTTGCTCATTAGTTTTGTTATAAATGTTTAAAAAACTGGAGACAGCTTGACAGAAAGTTGTGCAATCAGCTGAGCACATCATCTGCACTGAGCTCCCAGACCTGCATTCTATGTACAGCACATTGTGTTGGACCTCAACCACCTTAACATTGGACTGTTCTCTCCGTTGTGGACAGAAACATGCTTTTGCTTCCTGAAGGCCAACACAGAGAGAATGAAGAGGTTACTCAGGCTCTGAAAACAAAACACCCCATAATAATCTCATATTTAAAAGTTAACCCCTCACATGTATATTCATTTATTGTTTCACCTTTCACCACACAACTACCTCAGCTGTTAATGCTCACCCTATTACAGTATATGCTCACTCACTCTCTTCCTGTGCGACATATATTTTTTGCACATAAACAATAATTGACATTGTCACTCTGCACTTTATGTTTGATATCATATCTGCTGCCACCCATCATTATTTTACATTATAACATTGCTACTGTCACGGGTGCTGTACGTGGGTATAAGAAGAGGCATATGTGCAGAGGTGACGTGCGGGTGAAAAGTCTTTTAAATGGACAAAAACACAAGGGAAACAGAAAAGGAACTTAACCAGGAGATAAACCATACGTGACAGGCTAGGAGCTAACAAAAAGGGCTAGGAGCTAACAAAAGGGCTAGGATAATAAACAGAACTTACCAGAGAAACAAACAAACCACTTTACCTGAGACGGTTAAAACCCAAAAAGAACAGCAACCCTAATCCAACTGATGCAAGACCTAGACTGGTGAAACTCAAGAAGATTTATAAATCACACTAACGAGCAACCTCGGTTCAGGTGAGCGCTCCCATCACCTGACCGAGGTGCATTCTGGGACATGGAGTTTTACCCTGCCAAAAAACACAAAGAAAACAGAAAACCAAAAGGATGTCTCTGGGCGCTTTGGCGCCCTCTAGGCGTAATCCCTGACAGCTACACACCTCGACATATTTTTTTTTTTAATTCCGTGCATTTATTTTATACTGTTCATTCTTATTTATATTTGAACATTTTATTATTATTCTCTTTTCATTTTATTTTATATTTGCCCACTTTAATTTCAATTAAATCTTTTGATGGTGGATTTGATTTGATTTAATTTACCCTACCCCACATCTGATTTTTCTAGTCATTGGCAGTTGTGTAAGAATTTCAGTGCACGACATACAGTACTGTGTATGGTTGTATATGTGACAAACAAAAGTGAATCTGAAATATTGAACATTATTTGGTACAGTCTTATAGTCAATAACAATAAACCTTTGATTTTAAATGGTTTTAATTTTATATTTATTTATTTATATCTTTATTCCTGCTGTTATTGGAAAAGCCATCATTTATTTTTGTGAAAACAATGAAATAGGAAGATCATTGATTCAACAATCTACCAAAATTAATAACACATAATCATCACAACACAAATATACAGCTTTATAATACATTCAGCAACACTGGTACATTTGTACATTCATATACGACATTGCATAATCTGTTTTAAATGGGGAAAAAATTGAATTTCAAGTGCTAATCTGATTAAAAGGCTTAGAAACAATACCAGAGAAGAAAAATATTGTTCTTATTGCTCATAATATTAATTTGATATTAATAATAATTTGATTTTCATTGGCTACATTAGTAACCAGCTGAAACTAAATCAGTTGTGGTTTTAAAAGAATCTGTGAATTTGGCATCACTCCTTACTCGTTACATTTATTGAGGGCTTCTTTCATCTTGGCCTGAATGTTGTAGACATTTTTGCCTCATTCTTTCTTGAACTCATCCTCATCATCCTCAGTGATGACATAGTAGGCCATCAGTGCAATGAGGCCGATGTGGAATAGGTAGGCCAAATGATCGCATCTAGCCTTCATAATCTTCTTACCCCTTTTACCCTCCTCTAAATAGACTTCCAACAGTGGCCTCCCAAAAGGACCCTGCTCTCCCACGATGGCTCGGTACTCATTCAAATTCAGACGACCTTTTTGATCCCTATAAATTTTCTTGAAATCCCCTCTGTAACCTTCACCGTTTCCCGGTTCCTTCCTGACTCCATCCACCATTTTCTTGAATGCTCGGTACTGTTGCTCGATGTTCTTTTCCAGGTCACCATAGTTTTTGTCAATCTCAGCCATTATGATTGCAGTTTGCAGCTGCTTGTTCTGCTCAGAGATGCTCTCCAACTTGTCATGAATCTGCTGGAAATCCTTGTACAGCTCATTGGCTTCATCTCCCACTAGGCCTTTTCTCACTACATGAACCAGCGAGGTGACGATGTCAAACATAGGGTTGAAGGTGGAGGCGAAGGAGAACACCTCCTCCACATAACCCAGTACCTCAGCTGTAGTTTGTTTTAATTGCTCCTTGTCTGCCATGGATGAAGAGCTGTCACTATTTAAAAAATGAAAGAAAACAAAAGAAAAATAAAAATTAGGGATAGGATAAAATAGGATAAAAAAAAAAAATTAAAGAACCAATCCAGAACAGCCCAATCAGCCACACAGAAGACCTCCACTTACATTCACCTTATTCTTGGGGATTGTATTACAGAAATCTTTATGGGTGCACCTCCCAATACCTGGAAGAAAAAAATCTTAGTTCCAAAATATTAGAACACTGTTTTTTAATCTTTGGTGATGTAATCCTGTCTCTATCATGTGGGTAGATTCTATAGAAAATGTTATTCCATACTTTGAGCTAATGTAATTCTTTGTAAATCCTGCAGATGTCACTAGCCAACTGCTGCAAAACACAATTATTTGCATATTGTTCTGTTTAGTATTTCTGCTTCAGTGTTGTATACCTGACCATCTTGGAATAAGATACAGTACAGGTGTGGGAGCTCAATGAAGATAATATGTATCTACAGCAAGTGATGCTGCACCAAAGCCAGGGAGATGGTGAATGCMACTACTCCAAGATTGGACTGTTCTCTAGTAAAGCGCTTCTGCTCCCTGAAGGCCAATACTGAGAGAATGATTTTATGTATATTTTATTCCCTTTATTCATATTTGCACATTATTCTTAGTCTCTGTACATATTTTTTTATATTTGAGAACATTATACATTAGACATAATATCATCGCATCTCTACATGTTTTTTGTTTTTACRTTTATCTCGCACATATTTATTTATTTTGACTTTTATTCTTATTAGTTGTCATTTAATTCTTATTGTGTGTTCATGTTATTTATATTTATATTTGGACTTAAATTGCCCCATTATTTCTTAAACTTAACCTCATCATTCTCAGTGATGACATAGTAGGCCATCAGTGCAATGAGGCCGATGTGGAATAGGTATGCCAAATGAAATCATCTAGCCCTCATCTTCTTCTCACCTTTACAGTCCTCTAGATAAACTTCCAACAGTGGCCTCCCCAAAGGACCCTAAAGTGTCACGTGTGATTCTGGAATTTAATGCCATATAAAGCTTTAAAATATAATAGGTAAAATATCATGCTTTAATTAAATGAGCAAAAAGTCATATGTGTTTGCAAATTACAGTATCTTCATATTTCCTATGCCATTACATACCATCACTATTTATTACTGAGTATTTTAATATTGTGCTAGAAAGAAGTTAACATGGTGTGCCTACTAGGACTTCTAGCAAGAGTAAATCTTGGAATCGTGGAAGGATAAGATTTGAAGTCATGTTTTGAAGTAAACAATAGCAGAAGAGACATTTAGTATTGGAGACTTAAAATGCATTGTTCAGAGAGAAATTGACAGCATATGCTTAAAATAAATAAATAAATAAATATTGTTCTGAGAATTGATTACTGGAATATTAAACAGAACAATCCTGTTTATTGATATACAACCAATTATACTTGATCTGTTTAAATTGTCTTCAAACCACATTAGTACACAGTATATTGATTATGAATTTGGAGAAATTTTCTTTCAGTCATGTTATGATTAATTACACTTGTTGTTTAAATAAAATTTGCAATGTGTCACCGAGGCTAAGGCTGCTGCAAAATATATTAAAAGAAACATTTTTTTTTATTAAATCATGTAAAATACATTTTTATATAATTTTACATAATACAGTTAATGTTATAATCTAATCTTACCTGCACAAAAGCATTTAAGGTTATACTCAATGTTTACATCCTTATAGACTGTGATATATTGTAGTCAAGCTTTAGTGCTAGACCAGCTTAAATCAGATATTAAGAGCTACTAATAAYAACAACAATTTTTTTTATGTTTATAAAGATATTAACTGTTAATTAATAAGAGCCTGAAGAATCCAAACTGAGTACATGGTGTAGACTTTGATTATCATCAACACATGTAATTAAAATTTAGATMAAAATTACATTATTCTGAGTGAATAAAAATGTGTGCTATTTTTTTAGACACAAAATAGTGCTCGGGATCGAAATTATTGGCTTCCTCCACTCTGTACCAGTGACTGACAGCATGGACAAKACATTTGGGATGAYTCTTGCACAGTGACTCAGCCACAAATTCAACGCCACCTTTCCCTTCCTCTATTTGATCATTTATCAGACTCATGTTGAGTGGTTTAGGGTTAGACGTGAAAGACACCACAATCTTTATATTATTGCACAGAAACTCAAAATAATTGACACCACTGACATGGTGCTGCTTGCCAAGCAGAAATGTCCAAAGTTTGCAGTCTTCATGTTTAAAGACCCGAACTGACCAGGAGACCCAGTAATACTTCTTGACAAGAGCATCTAATAGGAATTTTGGAAACTTTTGGACACTCATTGGCCCATCTTTGATCATTTTATCTAAATCAATCTTGGCTTGCTTAGCAAATTTGTTCACACATTCATCCACTGCTGCCTTTAAATGCTCCTCCACATCCTCCATGCGGACTTTCCATTCCTTTACCTCTTCAACAGGGCCTTCCTTTAGTGCAGTGTAGCCCATCAATGCGATAACACCAACCGCAAACACCTTCTTCATGCTATCACAGAACTCCTCCACTGCCCTCCTGCTCCTCTGCTCAGTGTCCAGTATTGTCTGCAGCATTGCATCTCTAGTGATGGCATCATACAAGCATTCGAGGTTCTTGTCTCCTTCATATTCCTCAAAGTAAATGAGGAACTCTTCTATTTTCAGCTTCTTAAACTGGGGTTTGGCTGTGAAAATATACTTAAACATGTCATACTGTCCGATTATCTGTGAGTAGAATGTAAAGTACTGGATGTTCAACGATGACCTCTCCATCACCCGCTGTGTTTCTTCAAAATCACCCTTGAGCTTTTCCAATGTCTGGTTGACCTTATCAAACTGTTTCGTGAGGAAACTACCCTCTTTGCCCTCTGGGTTGCTAAGAAGCTTAGCTGGGACCCTAAAAACTGCCTCCAGGATGGGATGGAGCTGGCCTACAGTGTCTGCCAGGGTTGTACATCCTTGATCTAGGATCTCCACTGCATTTTTGATTTTTTCTTTATTCTCAAGAAACCATTCTGCCACATCAGTCACAGCGGATGTCAGGGTAGAGGTCATGTCTTAATCTGTTAAGAAAGGCACATTTTATTGATCACACTCATATATGAATGATTGTTCAGTTGCATAAAACCGAATTTACCTAAAAAACATAACATACTTTCATAGAAATAACAAAAAAATTAAATAAAATATACTTTAAAATATTGTATGAGATATGTAAGACAGAGGACAGAAAARAGTATAAACTTGTAGTATCTGCAGGGAAATAACTACCAATATGATAAATATGAATAAATGTGGTATATACTGTGTATAATAACTGAAATGTTGACGAAAACCAACTTCCTAAAGATAGGACCAAAATTCCAGGACTAGTACCAGCAATTAAGGTTTGCTTATTATGCAAATGAGTGTACCTACAGTAAAGGGGTGAACCCAAAAGGTTTCTCATGAACACTGTTCTATAACAGACATAGAATCAAGGGGAAACATTTGCCTTAAGGACAGTTCAAAAGATATGAAATAAACCTAAAATTGTAGTACCATCCTTTTTCTCACTTCCTCTACTTGGTTAGTAACATGCACCTGTGATAAATATTCCCTCAAAAATATCTACCGGTGAAAGGCAAACCTCCCTCGGGGGCTCTGTAAAACTCTGTAAAGATCAGTGTGAGGATAATTCAGCACTCACCTTCAGTAAGTCCTTGAGAATGTTGCCCCCCAGAATCCAAACCTTAAAAAAAAAATTTTTTAAAACACTTATTGGTGTACAGCACTTTGGCGCACTAGCCTCGCAATGGGAGGTAGTCCTTTTATTGTGTTAAAATGCAAGCAGTTACAACTTAAGCAAAATAAAGCAATATAATATAGACTGAAATAACTAGGCAAAATGGTTCAAAGAAAAAGAAAAAATGACTACAAGGACCCATGTGCCCAAATCAAGAACAAAAACTAAGACCAAAATCTGAAGTGCATCAGAACACCTTATATAACCTGGTTCTGTGACTCATGTTCTTACAACACTTCCCTTCCAGCACAAGGACAGTTTTTACCTTTCATGGTCATAAATGTTGAGCAGATATTATATATTTTCTACTACAGGTAAAATAATACCATCATAGCACGTTACTATTAATTTCCTAAGGAGTTAAACATATTCTTTAGAGGGGCGAGTAACCACRGTCCTGACCCCTCAGAGCACATTCAAGGTGTTGCTATTGTAGTGTCACCAACTGTCTTGGCCTCAGTTTCCACATGACCCTGTTGACTGGGCACTTTTGTCTCTTCAGCGGTTGCAGCCGTTGCAAGGGTGTGGGTGTGTGTGTGTGGGGGGGTGATTTGGAGATCTTCTCCAAATCTTGCGTTGCTCGATTTGTTTGTTCATCACCTGATCTTTACCTGTTTCCTGATCATGCAAACTTAATTTTTTTTTGTATCATTGGCGGATTMTAATAAAACTATGCTGACCATCACTTGTATCCTCATCCGCTTCTATGACAGAATACACCTCAAGGTTAAATTAGGTGAACAGCACCAGCAGATTAAGCTATTCACTGCTCAAATTCAAACTCAAATTTTATTTGTCACATACACAGTCATACACAGTACGRTATGCAGTGAAATGCTTATAGGACTGCCCATGACCTTAAAAAAAGATTATCAATAAGAAATAAATATGGAATTAAATAGGAAATAAAAAATAATAAAAAAAACTTTAGCTATGAAAAATAGTTATAGAGGATAAGAACAAAATAAAAAATAYATAAGAAAAACTTATAAACATATATTAAAATATTTCTKCTAATTTTTATATAAATACACACGTGGACAAAATTGTTGGTACCCTTCGGTCAATGAAAGAAAAACTTACAATGGTCACAGAAATAACTTTAATCTGACAAAAGTAATAACAAATAAGAATTCTATGAATGTTAACCAATGAAAGTCAAACATTGCTTTTCAACCATGTTTCAACAAAGATGCTCAATAGGATTGAGGTCAGGGCTCATAGAAGGCCACTTTAGAATAGTCCAATGTTTTCCTCTTAGCCATTCTTGGGTGTTTTTAGCTGTGTGTTTTGGGTCATTGTYCTGTTGCACGACCCATGACCTGCGACTGAGACCCAGCTTTCTGACACTGGCCAGCACATTTCTCTCTAGAATCCCTTGATAGTCTTGAGATTTCATTGTACCCTGCACAGATTCAAGACACCCTGTGCCAGATGAGCTCATGAGACTAGAAAAAGATCAGTCTGAGCAACAAAATCTTGCTATGGGTAATGCCTATAAAGTTTTTTTTTTTTTCAAACTACATTAACATATAAGCATATTGTGAAAAAATATATAAAGAAATTATATATTTAATCAAATAAATATATTAATAAGTATATTGTTGAATATAAAATTATATACATTAAGATATATATTTGAATATATTTCTCAATATATGAAAAGCGGCAATTCCTTATGTAGTTTATATATAATGTAATGCATTAATACAATATATTATTTTATATACTGTATATACATTTTTATTTTTTATTTTTTTTGCATAATGGTCATTTGGAGTCCAGTTCATTATAGGTGGCTCAGGTAGACTGTAGGAAACTCCAGTTCTGAACTATTGAGCCACTGCAGTCACAAGTCCTCAGAGAGCAGTTGGACTTGTGACTAACTATGACAGCTTAACTAAAAGGGAGAGCCAGAATGAAACACAGATATATTTTATGTCCTTCACACATTGCCCAACTTTATTAAACTGTTTTTTCTCCTCTGATTTTGCTGAGACATATAACTGTGTGTCATCAGTACAACATTGAAAACTAATACCGTGCTTACAAATTATGTTGCCATGTAAAGAGAAAAAAGCAGTGGGCCTAAAACCGAACATTGTGGAACACCAGACTTCACTTGAAAACAGGCAGAATAGTCAGGATTTATATCTACAAACTGATAATGATTAGCCAGCAATTCTTACTACCTTTTCTAATGTGTGAAGGAGAATACTGTGATCAGTTGTGTCAAAAGCTGTACTAAGGTCAACTAACAGAAACAAAGAGATGTTACCCTGACCAGAGGCCAATAACARGGTATTTATTAGCTTAGCAAGTGCCATCACTGTGCTCTGATGATTTTTTTAATGGCCTACAATGCAGGCTACAATTGGTAACCACAACCAGGAATGCTCTCAGCCCTCCCAATTAACACTCTCAGGCTATGGTGTCTTTAAATGATTTATGGAGAAATGAGAAAAGGTKAGCCAGGAGACTGAGCATTTCAAGACCTTCTGGCTTCTTGAGCAAAGTATGCTCAGAATTTACTCAGACCAGACCAGATAATATAAAGAGACACTGGTCTACTAACCCACCAATCAGTTATGGCTTTTCACCATGCACATGATGAACGACTGCAAATATCTTACTTCTTTTGACCCTATAGGTTTTTGCATCATCAATGAGATGATCCACAGACTTTGCTACAGACTTCATCCCTTTAGGCTTTGTCATGTCTTAAAGCCAGTCAGCCCAGCTCCCCTAGAAGACACACACTCCCCAACATTCCTAGACACAGAAGGTGAACCAGCACATATCATATCAGCACAAAGCAATCTTAGAAACTCATAGTAGAGAGGAGCAAGCGCTCTTGGTTACAGTTAATAGTGCAAAGCGCAAAAGACACAAACTCTCTCTCTCTCTCATAAATCCTTTGTAAGGGCATAGACCCCGAGAGGATATAAGTTTTAGTTTCCAGAGCTCCGTCCATTCTCACGCAGATGGCAGATGGAGCTCGTTTATTTTGTGTCTTCAGTTTTTTTTGTTCCTTAATTAATAATCCCATGCTATCTCTAAACAGGAAGGTCTTGCTGTGCATATCAAAAACACTCTTCCGACTCATATTTCATTCACCCCCTCTGAAGCCCTGCGTTAGGGCTCTTATAAACAGTAAAACATCCTTCCATACCGCACCACATAAAAACTAGGCCCGGTTTCTAATTTTACCCAATTTTGTTTCTCTTTTACTATTATTCTTAACTTCATGGTTGTATCACTGGCCAAGTCCAATATATCTGTTGATCTGTACTTCTGCTTTCCTAAAGCACATGCTTGTTTATCAGATGGGTGTCACCTTCCACAGAATAAGGATGTGTAGAGTACATCTGTGCTGTGGTTAATTATGTGCAACACATGTATTCTTGTGTGTTTAAGCTAAACTCAGAGGAAGCACACCCAGTCTTGATGTAAATAGGAGGTCATATACTACTTTAACAAGTGCTGTCTCTGTGCCGTGATGAGGCCTAAATCCTGACTGAAACAGTTTGTGTATGCTATTACTATGTGGATACTGTATGAACATAGGTGCTACGCTACTATCTTTTCCAGAATAAAGGGGAGGTTTGATATCAGCTTGTAATTGGACCTCTGACAGGGTTTAAGGTCAGGTTTCCTAATTAGTGGTTTAATAACTGCTAATTTAAAATATTTGGAACCACTGCTGAGTGAAGAATTCCTTATTTTTAACATTGGTTCCATTATTGCTGGTACTATCTGCTTAGAAAATGTATTGGTATAGGATCTAATACACAGGTGGATGATTCTTTTAGAAAAAAAAAATTGTAAAATTACTTCATTCTCTTCAAGTGAAGTAAAGTATTCTAGGTTCTGATCTGATATGGTTATTTTATCATCATTAACATAATTAATTAAATTGTCTGGTTTCAAAAGTTGTTTTTTTTTTTGCCTAATATTTATGACTTTGTTATTGAAAAAGTTCAGGAAGTCCTCACCACTGTATGTTGTTGTGGAGATTTTTGCAGTGATCTTATTTTTAGTTAATTTTCTTTACAGCATAAAATAAAAATCTAGTATCATTTTTGTTATTCTCTATAAAGATTGGAGAGATACATCGATCTAACAACACTAAGAGCTTTTTTATAGTTCAGGATGCTCTCCTTCCATGCTATTTGAAGTACTAAGAATTTAATTTGATGCCATTCACGTTTTCATTTTTAAAGTGCGTGAGATTAGGAAACTGGAGAATTGGGTCCAGCTTCTTAATCTCCGCTATGGAGAGAGTGAACAGCTTATTTTACCATGGTGTGCTGAAAGACACATATTGGACATCACACAGGACATGTCATGGTCCTTTCACATCAACACTATGGTAAAGACAGCCTCTAGAACCTCAGATGCTTGAAAGACTTTAAAATGCCTTCCATGGTGCTAAGAAACTTTTACTAAGGAGCATGCATGGAGGAAACATTCAGGCTCTCAAGAGAGGTGCGCTGAGCACATCATCCGCACTGAGCCCCAGACACGGTGAACACAGTACTATTCCAGCTACAATAAACTACAAATAACAATGGTTAGCTAAAATGCACAAGCTCACTGCAGCATTTGTCAAAAAGCTAAGCATACCTGCTAATTAGAGACCCACACACCTCAAAAGCGCAGCTAACAATGACACATCCCAGGTAGCTGAGTTGCATGCTTTATATAACCTGTACCAAGCTCTGACTAGCTGACATTAGCTCTAGGCTAATGTTGTAAATCATGGGCGGGAACTTACCCACTTGACCACATGTGTCCATGGGATGGTAAAGTATTCTTTCAAAGGAGCAACTGAGTGCAGATCAGCAGAGATTTTTAAACTGGGTAAATGGTACAAAAACAAAGCTTAGAATTGTGGTCAGGAAACAGGTAAAGGTCATGTGATAAAAAAACAACATTAACTAAGCAAAGCAAAATAAGAGTAAGAAAACCTTAAGAAGCATCAGTACCAGGTAAAAAAAAAAAAAAAACAGTGTAGGAACATAAGAAAGCATGTGATGGTGGAGAGTGCCTAGTAAATCAGCAAAGTTTACATGATGTTATCTTTTCTACTTCAGAATTACTAGGAATGTTTGTATGAGACGGAGTCCATCAAAGTGGAGGTGCCACAAGGAGCAGTGCTATAAATACATACTGTATAAAGCTACAGAGCAGCTCCTTAGTACACTTGGACTTCACTGGAACACCACTGGTAACACTTATGCACATTTCAACGACTAACTGTAAGTCTTGCTGATTGTTTTCCTTTTTAACTTCTTTGATTTTCTTTCAATGTTTATTTTCTCAGCTATTTTAAAATAACTATCAAAAGGCATAATCAAACAATGGCATAAAAACCTCTCACAATCTATCTACAATGTGGATTGTAATTGGTAATTTTTGGTTAATGTTAGATAAAAGAAAGATTTCAAGACAGGCAAATCTTAATAAATGCCTAAATAAATATTACCCTGCATAACACTGGTCTGTAATATTACTGTAGCAGTATTAGGGTCATGTCAGAACATATTCAGAACATATGCATTATGTCAGAACATATGAGCACATAGCCTAGTTATACAGTATATACAGCCTAGTTATAGACTTTTTATAGTAAATGAGGAGCGAACACTGTTAAATATCAATTTATCCTTGATATGTAGCCTGTGGAGCGTCTTTTCTGTCACTCAGTGTGAATTCCTGGTGGATTGTTGACTCGCTAGCTCACTGGGTGGGATGTTACTGAGCAGTTCTTTCTCTGATAGCTGACTCGCTTGTCTTTCTTTCTCTCTGTAACGGGTTCGACCCATTGTTGCACGGGCGGCACCATGAAACACAGACACGAGGCGAGATCTTAGAGGAAAAGGGTAATTTATTTGGAATAAATAGGGGAAGGAAAGGGTAAAAGGAGGGAGGACGGAGAGAAAGGGAAGGAATGATATGTGCACGTGCGTGGTCCGAGGCAGTGCCCAGCTGGCATGCGGTCACTCGGACCCCGGACTAAACTCCGCGCCTTGCTTTTATAATGCGGAGCAAGCCCGGGATCCTATTTACGTTAATCAYTGCCAGCCGGCCCGCATAGGTGGCCCCGTCCCTTCGCACACCTACCGAAGGGGTGCCGCCTACGAAGTGAGCGAGGGGCGATAATAGATTTGGGCGCACGCCCATCACAGGTGCACGCCGTGACACTCTCACACAGTGAGAGTGAAATCTATTTAGACCTTTTCCAAGTCAGACACATTTCCCAGTCAGTCTCTAATTATTACTTTCTGGTTTGACAGACAATGCTATATCTTCAGCTGTTTCATGTTTTGGAACTTTGCCATCTAGTTAATCATTTTGTGTATGAGCAGTGAGGGCATTTGTAACCTGACCTTTGTGCTTGTTTTTGCACACAGATAGATTTTTCTTTAGTTTTTGCACACAAAGAGATTAAAAAATGGCGGAAAACCTACAGAAACTTGTTGCATCTAAGAAGGATGTGATGGAGGTATTTGAGCAAGGAGCAGAGGTGTTGGCCAGTGTAGCAGGAGATCTGTTCCCTGTTTTCTCCATCGCTGCTCCCATTGTGAAGCTGGCGCTAGATAATGTGGAGAGCAAGGAAGCAGAATACATGAAGGAACAGTTTCAGAAAGTCCGTGAGCGCCTGGAGGTCATGTCCGAGGAGATCCAGCGCATAAATGACGAAGTGAAAAAAGCGGCATGGACGAAGCTTACTTCTCAGTGGAGGAGAATATAACCAATCAGTTTCGCAAATACATGGACATCCTCAACGCCAAGCCAATGTTCAGAGAGACCAAGAAGCAATTCTGGAGAATTTTAGCAAAACTGGTGGAGACGAAAACTTGCACACGCTTTACGGTGCTGCAATAGGAGATAGTTTCTCAGGAGTGTCCATTCTGGAAATCACTCTCAACTATGAACAGAAGAGCCGACGCCCCGTGGAAGACTTCTGTGCCAGACTGAAGCAGTTGTTCTGCATAGGTCTCATCGCTTTGATGGGCCACACAGCTCTGAAAGGTGGTGATGATGAAGAGGGACTTCTTCATGACTGGGCTGAGAAGATGAAGACTGCATAAACAGCTTTTCAAGTCAGGCCGAGATTGATATCAAGTGCCTGGTCAGGGATCACAAGGATAAAAGCAACCAGCAGCTGGCTGACATGATCATCCAGAACCTGAAAGTGAAGTACGACTGGGTGAGCTGGTCAGTCCGTATCTTTAACTCGCCCAAAGTCTTATTTGGAATATTCACCAAGAAGGACTACAGGTGCACCTCAGGCATGATCTGGTTTCAGATGCCTTCACCAGATGAGAATTTAAAATGTTGTGGTACCCTACAGCGCCTCTCCCAAACTTCTAGACAACTAACCTCTAGTTCAGATCCAGAAAATAGTCCAAGAACACAAGAAAGTCACAGTCCCAGACATAGCAGAGCTTGTCTTTGAGAAGTCCCCAAGTGTGTGCTCCATGCTGTGAATACATCATGCAACGAAATGTCTTACTCATGGACCTTGAAGGATGAACTTCATTTATTTGAAGAGTTCAAGAACTTTTACTTATTTACTTATTTGTTCATTCTCAGGCCACAGACTATGATTAAGTGGTAGGAGAAATTAAAGGTAGAGTGAAAAAATTTCAATATATATACTGTAGAGGTACTGGAGATATTAAGACAGGTAAAACTCAAGTAAAGCATGATTAGCTTGGTTTTGTTTGAAATTACCCCCATCAAACCATCCTGGGTCAAAGAATGCCAAGTTAGATTCTATACTGCTCAAATTCCCCATGAAATCAAGCTTCATTCAAGTCATAATTCCAAACCCAAACATAAGGTTGGATACCCCAAATGATAGCCAATGGGGACAAGGTTTTTGCACTTTCCATTCAGAGTCAGATTGATTATGTGGCGCATTTTTGGGTTCTCTGGCATCCCAGAAGATATATTGAGTGACTGGGAAACTCCAATGTAAAGTGTCTGTAAAGGACTTATGGAGAAATTTTGGTATTGTCAGCTTACAATACAGATAGCACCCAAAAACAATCATCAAGTGGAAAGGTGAGCCAGGAGAGAGGGTGTTTCATAAAGACCTACTGGCAAAATTTAATTCTTGGGTGAAGTTCCCTCAGATCTTAGCTGACCAGACCACAAGAAAGTCTACAGATGATATGAAGAGAGAACGGTCTATGAACCCACCAATCAATCAGTTATGGCTTTTTACTCGACAGATGTGATAAGGCAGCAACAACCTTGCTTCACTGGACCCTACAAGATTTCGCAACGCATCAGTAAAGTCATCTACAGGCATTGAACTACCATGTTCACAGTCACATAGACTCTGCCTTTCATGTTTCACCTCTAATGCCAGTCAGGTACTTTTACTCTTGTGTGTTACATTTTTCAATATCACACCAATATTGTTTTTATTTTTATACATTAACACTTGTGCACAGGTATTAAAATGACTGAAGAAATGTTTAATTGCTTTATTAATTATTAACTTTATAGAATACATTTTAATGCAGTAATAAATCATTATCATACAATCTAGTATGATCTAAACAGGAACTGGTTCTGACATTCAAACTAAAACCATGCAATGCGTTTATCATTGTTTACCTTTAAAGTGGAGATTTGTAAAAGCTATTTAGTATTTCTTTAGTTAGTCATGAAAATGATACATGTGGACATTTATAATTGGTCACTGGCTGGTGTAGTTTAAGGTAGAAAAAAGTCATGTTTTGAGCTTAACTGAAATCATAATGCATGTTACATGTTTAAAAGCAAAAAAAAAATTATCTTAGTAAAGGTAATTTATAATATACTAAAATCAGTGGCTTGTCTATTTTAAGAGCTTGGACAACCTTCTAGCTGTAAAGACCTTTGCTTTTTACCTCATCAAATATAAACTAAGGGTGCATTATCACTTGAATGAAAATGTTATGTTCAAAACTAGTTTGCTGGTTGAGCTTACTTCTCTTTTTAGTATAAAATAAAATAAAATAAGATATGAATTTGATTGGGGTGCCAAAACCATTGCATTCATTTGTACCTGTGCAATAAAAAAAACCAAAAATAAATAAACAATTAAATAAATATCACTTAAATATTTTAAAACTATCCTAAACTTTTCATATTCCAGAGAGCTGTTTTTTAAGGAAAGACTGTGGCACTACATCTCTCCCTAGGCACTTCAAGGCACTGTGTTTAAGTCTCTTGTGATTACAGTCTGTATCTACAGTATAATGTGGGTAGATTCTACAAAAAAGACTTAATGAGCTAATGTAATTCTTTGTAAATCCTGCAGATGTCACTAGCTGCAAAACACAATGATTTGCATCTTGTCCATTTATTAGTATACCTGACCACCTTGGAGTGAGCTACAAAAAAAAAAAATCAAAAACATCCTGAAACTTTTAAAAATGATCATATTGGAAATATGATTTAATCTAAAGTACCATAATTTTAACATTATAAGTACAGTTTAAAGCCAGAAGCCATGGGTGGATAAAATAATCTCGCGCCGCTTCCTACAATGGTGGACCTGCCTCTGGAAACATGAAAAAGTACAACCCTGTGCAGAGGCAAAGAGCCCAAGCAGTGATATGGGAGAAATCGAGTAACAGCTCAAGGAGCAGAATGATGAACACGGACACATCTCTGGTGGACGCACATTTATTATTGTGAAAACAATGAAACAGTATGGTCAATGATTCAAAAATCTGCCCAAATGAATAAAACATAAAGCATCATAAAACGCAAATATGTTGATTTAAAATATATAGCTTTTACGCTAAATTCAGCAACATATTAGAATTATGGAGTCATATACACAGTCATTATGAGTCATCATGCACAATGTTGCATGATCTGTTTTAAATGAGAAAAGATTAGAAGCTTAGATGTTTCTAAGCCTCTGATTAAAAGGCTTAGAAACAATACAGCAAAAAAAAAAAGTTCCAATTGCTCAGTTTTAATACAATTTGTTTAGTTTATCATTGGCTGCATTATTAACCAGCAGAAACTAAGGCAGCTGTGATTTAACAAATTTTCGGTGAATTTGGCATCCCTCCTACTCGCTACATTTATCCAAGGCTTCTTTCATCTTGGCCTGAATGGCATTGACACTTTTGCCCCATTCTTCCTTGAACTCATCCACATCATCTTCAGTGATGACATAGTAGGCCATCAGTGCAATGAGGCCGATGTGAAAGAGGTAGGCCAAATGATCGCATCTAGCCTCCATCATTTTCTTATCACCTTTACACTCCTCTAGATAGACTTCCAACAGTGGCCTGCCAAAAGGGTTACTATTTTCCGTGATGGCGTTGCAGTACATCTTCAAATTTAAACGGCCCTTTTGTTTGATATAGATTTTCCTGAAATCCTCTGTGTAACGCTCACCATTTTCTGGTTCCTTCCTGACTCCATCCACCATTTTCTTGAATGCTCTGTATTGATGCTCGATGTTCTTTTCCATGTCACCATAGTTTTTGTCAATCTCAGCCATTATGATTGCACCCTGCAGCTGCTTGTTCTGCTCAGAGATGCTCTCCAACTTGTCATGAATCTGCTGGAAATTCTTGTACAGCTCATTGGCCTCATCTCCCAATAGGCCTTTCCTCACTACACGAACCATCGAGGTGACGATGCCAAACATAGGGTTGAAGGTGGAGGCGAAGGAGAACACATTCTCCACATAACCCAGAACCTCAGCCGTAGTTTGTTTTAATTGCTCCTTGTCTGCCATGGATGACAAGTTGTCACTATTTTAAAGAAAAAAGAAGAGAACAAAAGAAAAAAAAACACCAAAGACCTCCAGTTATATTCACCTTATGCTTGGGGATGATATTACAGAAATCTTTACAGGCACAACTCCCAGTAACTGGGGAAAAAAGCTTGACTAAACTCTGTGTAGCATTTTATGAATACAGATCTTGGATAATTAATGAAATGTAACAAAAAAAAATTGGGGCCAAAATTACTTAACTATCCACAGACAAAATAAGTCCTTTTTCAAACCTTAATGTAAATATTAGATGTACATAATATAGACATTTCTGTCCCCTGTTAGGGTAAACTTTTTAACTTAAAATAAAAACCATCCAAGCAATAAATAGCTCAACCACATCAAATAACATCAGTCTAAAATTACATGAGGCATACAGTATACATGAAGAAGAAGAAAAGTGGCCCAAGATAAGAACTTTACCTGATCTAATGTCTTCACCAGTTTCTTTGCTTTGAGTTCAAGCTGGTATCTCTGATCTCAAACTCAGGCTGAAGATGCTGTCCAAACTACTGTAATATATATATATATATATATATATACAGTAGGCAGATGAAGGGACTGGCTCATATCTGAAACCTGCTGAACATATCTAGTATGCATTTTGTATGCAATTCTCAGTTCAATTCAATCATATTATTACTGGCTCACAGCAATGACAACAGAGCCATAAAGTTAAAAAGAACTGCAGGCATTCATATCTTGACCTGCAAGTGAACATCATAAAAGATAAAGCTGATGATAAGGTATTACTTTATTACAAAATCAAAGAAGTCAGAACCGAAACTTGAAGCTCAAGAGAACAATTCTCAGGCCATCCTGTCTAAATACTAATTAAATTATGTATTTATAATTTAGTTTCAGACTATAATAAAAGTTATTCTATTGTAAGAATCATCTGATAGTTGATGAGCCTATTCAGAAAAGATTTTCCGAAGAAACTGAACCAAGGTAAACATATTAAACTTTACGATTTTTACAATTCCAGATTTATCTCCTTCCTGAAAATATTAGATATGTATTCTTAATTAATATTAGATAAATATTAGATATTCTAGACCATCTAATGTTAGTGGAAGCATGTCTCATTACAAATTCCTATCTATATAATGTCAGGTGAAGTGAAGCTCTAGTTTCAGAAGGTCTAACAAGAAGTGACATTCAAATAACTCGAAGTAGCTGGCAGGAAGGAGGCTCTCTAAAGTAGAGTTCATCTGCACAAATTCACTAATATATATATATANTATTTTAAGTTTATTTTGGAAATATTTTCTGAACAGGCTTGTTAAACTGTTTTGTAGTTCACATGATAGACAAATTCTTCATTATCATGTGGAACTGCATTGTAAACACATAAATTTATCCTGCACTTGGACCAGGTGACCTTGGCTTTGTTCTTTTTAACTCAACAATATTATATCATTACTTGGAGGTCAGTTTATGAGCTGGGATTGCTCGTTTTAACTTTGGGTTTCTGTTTTAATAGTTACGAGACAGGAAGCCTGTTTATATATTACTGAGAAATACACACATTATTACTTCATCCTTTTAGCAGAATTTCATGGAGTTTGTTTCACCAAAGCCAAAACTGAATCCACATTGACTTTGACTGGTTTGCTGGAGATAAATAAAAAAAAAATTCTTACATACAGTTAATTGTCTTATATTAGGACTCTAAATCTAGACAATAATAATAATAATAATAATAATAATAGTAATATAGGGTACTATACTATAGGATTTAATAACATATTCTATAGCAATTATCCAGAGTTGGAAAGTAACGAATTACATTTACTCACGTTACTGTAATTGAGTAGTTTTTTTGTGTACTTCTACTTTTTAAAGTAGTTTGTAATTTTACTTTTACTCAAGTATGTTTTGTTTGAAGTATTGTAATTCGCTACATTTTAAATCATATTCACCACTGAGAAATATATCTGCTTTGTATATGCTTCGTTGCGCTCGCGTGTGTGTCTCGGTCACACTCGGTCCTGGTCGCGCGCCGCTCCAGACTCCACTCCAGGTTTGCTGACTGTTTCCCCACATCGGCATCTACCTGACCTTCCACACGGTCGCTTCCGCCCTGAGAGTGACGTCATCAAACAGCGCCACCAGATATAAACCGGAGAGAGACGCGGGAATGAGGGGAAGTGATTTTGACGTTTTGATATTTGGTTGTGTAGGTATTTTTGCATAGTATGATATATTTTGGGGTATATCCTGACCTGTACTTTTCTAGATCACAATAGACATTATGGTGCCAATGCTATTTGGAGTCTGATGCACCTCTTTAAAGTTGTGCATCCACAAACACGCATGACCCAGAGACTGATTTGCATTATAAAAAATATTTTCGAGTAAGGCCAGGGTCAGGATGGAATRGCTCCCTGAGCATTTCTCTGAACATTTTTAAGGAATTACATTTTTTACTATAACTTGAATTATTGCATAATAAGAGTGCTAACACAAACCACTGGGTACTGCCTAAAGACCAAACAGAAAACTTTAAATAGATAAATTAATGAAACTAAACAACAGGCAGGGGAATACACTTGATATCATGTTACTGTGACGGGTGAATCGTATGTCATCACTTGCCTACAACACAAAAGTCAAAATAAAAGAAAAACTCATCTTTGGTCCTTTATATTGCAGTAGCTTTATTAAAAACAATTCAAATAAAGTAATTGAATGTAGTCATATTAGCAATATGAGTAAAGGACTAACAGAAAGAATGACAACTGATGACCAATACTCAAAAAAATATGCTGTCAGAGATATTATAACTCTGAATGGATTGCACATAAACAACACCACAATGTTGTAACTACCAAGCCCTGATTCAATAAAAAAAACACCTAATGACTCTGATGACCCTGAATTTGAGCATTAAAATGTACATACCAATATACAATTGTATCACTTTTGAAGTGTATTCAAAATAAATAATGTCTAAATGTGTGAATCAGGGGAAAGGAATCACTTGCACCTCCGGAGCATCTCCTGCATCCTCTCTTGAACGTTCTCCATCTTCTCAGCCCACTCCTCACTCAGACCCTCTTCATCATCACCGATGATGGCAGCGTAACCCATCAGAGCAATGAGGCCGATGCAGAACAGGTAGGTGAGGCGTGTGCACAGGCGCTCCATCACCCTCCGATCTCCTTGAGAGTGAGTCATGTAGACCTCGAGGATGGGCCGGCTGAAGAGCTTGGGCTTGCCCATGACCCCGTCGTAGAGTGTGTGCAGGTTCTGGTCGCCCAGGTCGTTGGAATAGCTTTCCTCAAAATCATCGCGCTTGCGCTCCTTGTGCGCGGGCCGTGCCTCCACCACCTCCATGAACTTACGGAACTGGTTGCGTAGGTTCTCCTCCACGCGGTTGTACTGCCCGTCCAGTGTCTCCTTCTTGATCTGAAGCAAAGTTCCACTGTTCTGCACTGAAAGCTCATCCAGGGCTCGGTTCACACTGCCGAACTCACGTCGAAGAGTCTGAATCTCCTCATCATCCACGTGGTGCAGGACGACGCGGATCAGTGAGCCTGCCACACCGAAGATGGGGTTCACCACAGCGGCTGCTGAGGAGATGGTGGCTACGGCCTCCAGCACCTTCACCAGGCCTCGCTTCAGCTTGTCTCTGTCCTCCAAGATCTCGACATCAGCCATGACCTAAAACACAAACGTTGGCCTGACAAGGAGGAGAAGATATACTTTAACTATGTTATACTGGCAACTACCTTCAGAGCACTCTGTTTGTAATTAAGTTAGATCCTGGATTAAACCATGATCTCTGAGTTTCAATGCATGATATAAATATGTGGCACCTAGTACTGTACTTTTTACATGAGTCTACTTGGAGGAATTCTCAAAGTCACAAACATAGGGACAACAAAAGCAACAGCTTAAGTGTGACAACTGATGCAGCTGTTTGTTCAACGGCTGAAACGGAAAAAGTTTCTCAATGTGGTGTGGAGGAAGTACAACCACAACGCTGTTTTGAGCTGCATGAAAAGTTAACTAGCTATGTCTAGGTGTCTGAGACCTCACAACAGTGCAGACGGTCCTAAGGTAGACTTAAAGTATACAAGTGTGATAAATAGTTTAAAAATAAAGAAACATAGGTACTAAATTGTCAGGGGTTGGTAACTTTTTTTTTTTTTTTTTGCCATTTGCCTTGTTTTTATTACTACATGCTTTTGTAACAGTTGGTTAGCATAGAATAATTTTGTAACATTTTGTAACATTGAGTTTATTTGTATTATTATTGTCATTACTATTATTTGCTTTGATTATTCTTTGATTCATTTTTAATTGCTTCTGCCTTTTTTCCATTAAAGTTTGTTATTAAATATACATATTTATCTTCTTCTGGGACTCTTCTTCTGGTAAGGATGTTTATTTTTTAATCCTTGGGTTTACTTATTGTAAACTAATGAATAATAAGGAATAGATTAAAATGAATAAACAGGAAAGTGGATTTCCTGTTTATTAAATTTAATCTATTACTTATTATCATTATTGGTTTGGAACTTAAACTCTCAATCTTTGTGTGATAGGCAAACTGTAATATATTCAAGATGGAAATAAATCGTGGATAGCGGGATAGGGATTCATACTGTAGTGTGTTTTACTCTAGCAGAGATTAGCAAAAAATAAACTTTTACCTTTTTAGAATGAAAATGCAGTAGGCTATTAAATAACTTTTAATTATTTATTTAAGCTTTTTTCCTCTTAATCCCAAAGTTTAACTAATTAACAATTATATGTTTTTGTGTGCATGGCTTAATCATTGGCCTGAAATAAACTTTTAAAAAGTGATTGATTTWTTCCTAAATGTATGTCATTGCATAAAATAGAGGCAGTGCCTCACATTGTCAGCCTAAACTGGTCGGGTTAAAAGAAAAAACATCCTAAATGACGACTCATCCTATAAACCCATCAACCTGAGTATGAAAAAGTCTTACACTCAAGGTTTTAGAAGAGAGAACAGAAAAAAGTAAAGTCGGTCCAAAGGCCTAAAGATCTTACTTACCTGCTTTAATGTCTGTAGGTTTTCTCTTCCTATGTCGGGCGAGTGCAGG
This sequence comes from Clarias batrachus, assembly GCA_003987875.1. Classification (NCBI taxonomy): domain Eukaryota; kingdom Metazoa; phylum Chordata; class Actinopteri; order Siluriformes; family Clariidae; genus Clarias; species Clarias batrachus. The sequence continues at coordinate 171,061 of QMIH01001515.1, read as the reverse complement.
TCTCGTATCAGAGCGGTGCGCAAAAGGTTAGGGGGAAGACAGGGGAAGAAGTAYATCAGCGTAGGGGAAGATACTGGTATATTTTATGCAATGGAAATATACAAATGCTATGGCAAAGACATTTCATGTTAAAGCTCTTCCCATGAATTGGTTATTGAAAATGAACCAATAAATATTTATTTATCTGAAATGGTTAAATACTAAAATAGATTAATTTGATTGTTTACAATGCAGTTGCAGGCCCTCATGCATGCTTTCTCTGTGCTATTAATGAGATGATACATCAGAGTCAACTTTAAAAAGATATTGCATTTTTTTTTTTTTTGCCTTTTTATTTTTAAGATTATTTTAAAAAAGTGTCATGAGAAACCTTGCACCTATGCATAATCTATTTAGTTATTTTTTAGTTATTGTCTAATATACTGTATATTATTGCTTCTAAATCTTTTTGGTCTTGTTTTTGGTCCTGTTTTAATATATTTAATTTGTATTTTTAAGGTTGTACTGCTAGAAATAATAAAACAGTAACTATTCAGTGATTGTTTTGAAGGCTTTTAATTTAATTGTAATTTATTTTTTAATTAACTTACAATTTATCTGCTTGCAACTTTTTAAAGAGGATTACATTAAAATTAAATTGACAATTGAATGACATTATGTTTGATTTAAAAATGTATTTATGGGTTCATTTGTTCTCTGTCTGTCTCCTTTTGTGGGATTGTCTTAAAAGGAACAAAAATTATATAGTTTCAGTCAAAAACCTTTTTTTTTTTTTTTGGCAGGGCTTGTCCAAAGAAGTCTTAAACAAACCATTTTTAATTTTTCTTAATGTTCACTGTAATTTAACACTAAAAACTCAGATGACGGTAACACAAGTTCTACTGATAATTATAGCTTCAATTACTAGCAAGAAAGGAAATGGCAGTGTTCACACCCAAACCACAAGCGTACTTGAAAATGACTCCATGGATGGATGTTTAACTATGATTGTGAATGTGATTGTACAGCGTTAATAAAGGTATGATCACTAAAGTAACTTTCTGTTGTTGTGTCAACAAACTGTAAGATAATGTCCAAAGAAATTGATAATAAATGTTGTACGAAATACACAGTATAAAAATAAATAAATGGTCAATTTGAATGATACGGCTGCAATCAATCCATCCATTTAAGCCAACATCACTAAACAATGGTTTGCCATTATGACCCATGGCATCATTTTTCTGTTTGGAAACGTCAATCAGTCTGCTTGAGCATACTTGAGCATATTAGCATATTTTTCCAGACTGTGGAGGAAGCAACAGCACTCAGAGGAAATCCCCCCCCCCTCCCACTACAGGGAAAACATGCAAACTACACAGGTGCGGGGTGACTGTGCTAACCACTAAGCCACCATGCCACCCTGCCAATCATGATGCTTTAATACAGAACCAAATTTATAATTGAAGAACATTTGAATGGTTATAATAATAGATTATTATTATTATTATTATTATTATTATTATTATTATTATTATTATTATAAGCGACACTGTGGGTTAGTGGTCACCTGGCACCTCCAATGTAAGGGTTCAATTCTAGCTTCGGGGTCTGAGTTTGCATGTTCTCCTTAGGCTTGGTGGGTTTAATCTGGGTACTCCGGTTTCCTCCCACAGTCCAAAGACAAATGTAATTAAGATTATTATAATTATGGTTATTATTACTATTAGTATTATTATGGTACAGTGAAGTAGGAGAATCAGCGCCCTCTGGTGGCTATTCGAAAATGCATGCCTGTTCTCTGACGCCTCAGCAGCACTGAAACATAGCAGCAGGAAGTCGACTGAAAAAAGGTCAGTCAAGAATCCAAACATCTTTTTATTAACTTAAAAACAAATGTCTAGTGATGTAAGAGGATCTTCTGGAAAAAGAAACATCTGGAATATCTGGAAATAAMCCGATATTGCTTCCAATTCACTATAAGCAACATTAGCGCATCAGTTTTCTGTAAAATGGAGCCCAAAAACCTACGATAAAAGTCAGCAATAGTTATTTATTTATTTATTTACAGCCACACACTGCTTTCGTTGATCTGATTTTCATGTGTTTGGTGTGTGTGTGTGTGTGTGTGTGTGTGTGTGTGTGTTTAATTGAGTTTTTGGACATGTGAAAACGACTGAACAGTATCAAAACAAATGAATGCTGATTAAAATCGCAGCTCTTGCCATCTGTTTATTAAGTAAACCTGCAAAAACATTATTATATATATATCTATGGTCCCTAAAGGGGAAGAAGCTATTTATATATAAAATTCATTACAACCTGAATAGGGTTTATTTAATGAATTAGGTTATTCTGTTCATTTAAAACAAACGGAACGAAACTGAAAATGGATGTGTTCCTGGTAATGACGGATATATAGACGCCGCCTAGTGGCTATGTAAGGTATTTCTTCTACAATTATTTCGCACTATAGTCGCCGCCTAGTGGCCATGAGTATTAACTCATTTATACAGTATGTTCATGTCATGCGCCACCCAGTGGACATGCAAGTTATTAACGCTGAAAGACTGACGTTTGTTACTATGAGCTCGACCTACTGAACAAATACGGTATTAACCCATTTCTTTGTCAATACTTGCGCCCCCTCGTGGTCAGATATGGTTTTAGCACAATAATAAAAAGTTATATTGAACAGAATTATTCAAAACAAAAACCATGAACATAATTTTTTATATAAATAATAATATTTAACATATATGTTCATTATTATTATTATTATTATTATTATTATTATTATTATTATTATTATTATATATTAATTGAAATAATAACAACAATGTGTCTAATATTTGTCTGTTTTGTAGAGCTTCAGGAATGTCGCTGACGATCAGCAGGGCCGAAGGGGTGACGGTGTACACTGTAAACTCCAACACCAAAAGTAAATGGCCACTTATTTGCCAGATCCTGGGCACCCTGTGCTACAGTCCGGTGTGCTCTGTGTCTCTGAGCCTGAAGCAGCAGTTCGGCTGTGCTCTGACAGCACTGGCGGTTTGTTATGCATTCGAACTATACACATAGCATTCTTTTCTTGCTTGAGAAGATTTTTGATAAATCAGGACTTAACCTTTGTCAGTATTCTCCAAATCCACTCTGTGATAGTTCAGGACTAGACATAAGATGATGTCACACACTTTTTTTTTTTTCTCAGGAGAGCCCGGGCCTAAACAATGACCACCTTCTCTCTTCCCACAGACTATACAGATCATGATTGGAATAATGAATCTGGGCTTCGGGGCTTTGATTACAGGTATTTACAGTCTTAATAACCTGGGACCTGCTCCATTCTGGCTAGGAGGCATGGTAAGAATAATATTTCATGATGTAAAATGTAATTATGTAATTCACATTAATCTAACCTTTTAATGTTTCACATGAGATGATTTATTATGGTTCAATAAGTGACTTTTTTTATTTCAGTTTGTTGTAGTTGGAATCCTGTGTATTCTAGCAGAAAAGTTTCCGAGCCAGTGTCTGGTGAGTTTCCTCTTTTCTTTCAAAACATGCTCCTGCTGTACAAGTACAAGTCGACTCTCAAAAAGCCCTGTGCCATTTTATCTTAAAACTGGTTAATTCTCAATAAATAAAATGCACGCTGGGACAAAATGGTTGAAATAGTGACATTGTCTCTGAGGAGGATTAGTTTACTACAAGTGCGCAACACAAGGTCAGTAATAATTATGAGCGTCTCCTCATTGTGTGTATTACAGGTTGCCCTGATTGTGTTGATGAATATAGTGAGCGCTGGATTATCTATAGCTGCCATCGTGCTTTATTCATTGGATTTGAAGGAACGGGGGTATTACTGGTGTCGAGAACCTGAACGTCACCAGGAGAGGTATTACTGGACAACTCCATCGCCTTCAAAAAGGGCTGAGCAGGATGAAATCTTTGAGAAACAACTAGAGGAGTACAGACTTTGTAAGCAAAACAGACTCATTGTGAAGGTAATTAGTTTTGCAAATTGCTGTTTTTGTAATCTTATACAGTTTATTGAAGTATGGAAGTATAAGCAATGTGATCCGTGCTAAGGTTTGATTCTCTTAGTGTAATTTACATTTGAAGTGAGACGGTTGTAACGATCAACTTACATTAGCAGTGCATATTTTAAATCTGCATCACCATGCTTTATCAGAGAGTTCGATTGAGGTCATGTGAGTCTGATCTGTCTGAATTAGATTTCAGTAACAAAAATAAAAGTTGCTGAACCCTGAATGAAGACTTTCAACTAGTCAAACTTTCATCTGCGTGAGCTAAACGAATCGATTTCTCCACCTAGATGGTCGCTGGAGGCCTGGATGTCATGCTGATTGTTCTGGCTGTTCTTCAGCTCTGTGTCACCATCAGCTGGTGTGTCCTGAGCATTAAAGCGCTGTGCAAGAAGAAAGCCAAAGGACAGGTATCTCCCTGTGTTTTATATCAATTTAATAAATGATCTGATTTAAGCTGCTTCAAGCTGACCTGTGTTTCATTTTTCAGGATGTAGAGGATGCAGAACTTTACAGACCCCTCATGGATGAAGACCTTCCCAATCCTGAGTGTTAGAAACACTAGAGACACTACACTACGCTTAGTCTAGGTCATATCAAGCACTTTCCTAATTGTCACCTTTGAAAAGAACTAGCCACAGTATTGTCGTTAGAATAAGTGTTTCCTATATTTACAATTCAAATCACAATTACACAGTTTCAAATCATTATTAAAACATGCTCATGTGCTATACTGTATCAGCGATCACCGTGTATATACCTGCAAAAAAATTAAATGAATGTAAAGCAAATTTAAAAAAGGGGGAATTTTGTTCATACTGTATAGAGTCAGTTTTTATGTTCTGTTTGTGTGAAAATGTTGAACTTTAAGTATGTACTTAAAATCTTCAAACATTTCATTTTAACAATTGTGCTATGAACATGACATTAGCTTTGATGATAAATGTGTGATAATGATTTATGATAAGCCTTTTGGGTAATTATGGGACGTTTACTGCTGGAATAACAAAAGAAAAGATCATCCCTAATGAATGCCTGAAAAAAATGATTACAATTTTTATCAAGGAGGTAATGGTGTAACGACTGATTTTCCTTAAAAAAAAAAAAAAAAAACACTACTGTATGTCTTTTTTTTTTGCTAACTTTAAAAATAAAGACACAACATTGATATGCATTACATATGCACATATGACTGCTGAAATGAGCAGTCTGCAGTAATTACGAACAAATAATAAATAACATTTGTATGAATAGACTAAAGTCTAAGATCTAAGCTACATTCTTAATTGTTACTTACTTTATCTTCAAGTTTTGTTAAGTCTATTCCGAACGTAGGATTTGTTCTCGAGCTTTGACCTCTTATGCGACCTGAGATTCTTTACTGTTCACCACAGAGCAGATATTTGGTTTACAGGAACCTTCGAGAAAAGTCCAACCAGTTCACCTCGAGTCATTCACTTCTGTCGAACTACAGTTCATGAGATGTTTTGTTGTTTTTCACAGAGAATGCTGGGTGTGAAAATCACACATTTGTAGTTTCTGAAAAATGATTTATTTTTACTAAAGAATATTCAGATAAAACATTTGAATGATCTTTCTCCATTCTGGATGTTCACTGTTCTAGTACAGTATTTTAGTAAAACCCATCATTAGTAACATCATCAGTTTTCACCTCTTGAGTCTAAAATTACAATGTGAGGGTTTTGAATCTAGTTTACATTAACACCAAAAAATCTAGATCTTTGTTTTTTTTTTGTTTTTTTTTTCCCCAAGCTGTGTTCTCAATTCACAGATTTAACAGTACAGGTCAGAAAATGTCCTTCAAGCTCATCTTTTTGTTTAATACAGTCATCCACCACCAGATGGCGCTCAGGGAGCTCCACTAATGTTATAATATTCTGTGCATTATGAGGACAGCGGGAGCCATTTTGAGAGAGAAATGCTGAGAAAATGAAGGCCGTGTTCCAGCAGTGGACTCCAGCAGAGCCTGTTTCCTGCCTGACCCCGAGGAGGTCGTGGAAGTTCAGGAGCAGTGGAAATTAGAATGAAGACTGATTTAATTTGAATATAAATAAGAAATGAAGCTGTAAAGGATAAAATACATGTTTAAAAAAAATGCTGATTTGATGCATAAAGTTATCTGTAATATTTTATGCCTCGTTTCAAGCATGCTTGGTTTATCACAGCCCTGAAGCTAGTTAGCATGGTAGCTAGTTAGCATGCTAAATATTGAACTTTTAGTAAGCATGTTAATAAGTGCATTCGAAAATTTTAACGGCCCCAAAAAAGAAGAGGAACGCACATAATTATTATTATTATTATATATCATGTAGGTGTCACAGTGGCTTAGTGTTTAGGTCTCTTTGCACCTCCAGGGTAGTTTACATGTTCTCCCCGTGTTTGGTGAGTTTTCTCCCACAGTCCAAACACATGCAGATTAAGCTAACTGGCATTCCCATTGGTGTGTGTGTGTGTGTGTCCTGCGATGGACTAGAACTAGAAATCTCCTGCGATGGGCTCCAGGCCCCCGCGACCCTGAATACAGGATAAAGCGGTATAGGAGAGTGAGTGAGTGACAGATATTACATTCTGTTGCACAGGTAGTCAAGTTGATTTTCTTGGATACCTATTCGGATTATACATTATTCAATCATTAGATATGTCTAAAATAAGGTTTTAACCTTTGTCACATGCAAAAATAAAATAAAAAACTGACTCAGCTGACTGACAGAAAAAAAGACTGACCGTCCCTATTTTTTGAGAGCTGGGGCTTTCCTGGGTTTATTGTCATGGCAACCAATTCTGCGTTGAGCAGTTCAAGCCAAACCAGGACTTTTGGTTGCTCAGAATAACAGAWCAGATTTCTGAAAGTAAAAATGCCCTTTATTTCTCTATATAATCCCCGGCTACACTAACGCACTTAATGCACATAATCCTTGTGTTTCACTTGTGCTTGGATACCATCGAGATTGGAYTGCCTGATTCACGTCTGAAACGCTGACCTCCCAGGAACTCTAATAGGCCAAACATGCGGAAATGGCTTGGAGCGAGGTCAGGACAGTAGAGGGATGTGGCAATAACTCCCAGCTGAGTTCCTGCAATGTGCAAATAGTGTTGCTGAATGATTGTGTGTACAGTTCCTACAGACAGAGTCATTTCCTCAAGGGAAAAAAAAACAGACGATTAAAACATTATATATAAATGTTTATATAATATTATATTTTTTTAATTGTCTGTTTTTTGTGTGTATATGTTATATTATATAATTTTTTTATTAATTTGCATTTTCTTAAAATACGTTTTTAAATACCAAACTCCAACAGTTATATACCGTATAATAAACCGGGGTCCTAATGCATGCGAATTAAAAAACTCAATTTTGATTTGTTTATTCAGTGAGCTCTCCTTTGCCAAAAACATCACCACAATATGGAGGATAATGTCATCTTTAAGTTAAATGTACAACACTGTCATTGCACTGCCTACATACAGTTTGTTAGTTATACTACATGAAATATGTATTTAAATAAGTGGACGTGAATTCGAAGGTAAATGCGTGTGTGCTAGTTTCAAGGGGTCTGATACTGAGAATAAACAAGTGATTCGCAGACAAATGCAGATAACAGACGTTTGTCTCGTAATCCCGCAGGCATGTCTGTATTTTTGTATTCTATTGTTCATATAGGGTTTGTTCTCTCTCTCTCTACTTTACCTGGATTTGTTTTAGACTGAATCACCGGGTTTTTAATACCCTGCTTACAATCCTGCTGTGACTACTGTACTGTACTGTACTTTATATACCGGTCTAACCTGATATGAAAACCTGAAAATTGTTTGATTGTTCATTTTAAAGTATAGTAATATAAATGATGTCATGACATTTTGAGATGCAATGCCCCTCCCCCCCACATTTACATAAAAAATAACAGTTTTTGTTTTTTTGTTTGTTTGTTTTAATACACCTTATATTCATAAAGTACATATTTTGCTTAGAGAAATTGAGAGATCCTCTTAACAAGACACATAATGTAATACTTAAAACATCAAGTGTCAAGGAAACTGTGTTGTTGGCTTACRGTAGGTTTATATCATTTCCTTAATTAATTGCAGAAATTCAGACCATAAGCTTCAATTTTATAGTTTCTTTGCAAAGATGACATCTTTATATACTGTAGCACGCGATATGTTCTCTTTTCTCTGGTTACATCAGGTCCTTGTTTAAAGGTCTGGTGGCTCTGCTCATGCTTCACTGGAGCCAGTCATTCGATAAGAACCATCCTCTTCCTAGACACTAAAATGAAATTATTTCCAAAGAGACCAAATTAAGCAGCAGACAGGGTAACATTTTGGGGATAAATGGCAGCATATAACGTATTCCTGCACCGCAAACAAAATGTCCCCACGCCACGTGGTGTTTTTCTGCGTTCCTGAGATCACCTGATGGGGCCGGACTCAATGCAGSGCTGTCTGACCAAATCATGTTTCTGGAAGAGTAATTCTGGTCTGATTTCTTTCTTCCTACTATTTTTAAGCAATTTATTTGGGTAACATGTTCAGGACAAACTCACACATGGTGCAATAATAATAAAAAAAAATAATCCAACCTCTTTACAATGTAATTTTCTAATTTCAAGAGTTTACAAGATATTATTTATTGGCCATACACTAATCATCTATAACATTAAAACCATCTAGGTTTTGGGTACCCATATGCCACCCTCGGGGCGTGGCTCCACAGGACCTCTGGGGTTTTTTTGTGGTGTGTGGCACCAGGACATTGGCATTAGATCCTTTGGGTGCTGTGGGTTGTGGGATGTGGCCTCCATGGATGAGACTCTTTTGTTCAGTTCATCCTACAGGTGCTCAATCGAATTGGGATCTGGGTGGTTTGGAGGCCGGTTTGCCTAATGAGCCCCATGCACGAAGGGCTGTGGTGTACTGGGTGTTCTTGTGCTATTCTGTTGTGGCCAGCATTGACTTTTCTGTGGGATCAGACCAGACGGGTTGACCTTTGGTCACTGAGGGGATTGGTGAGTCTTGGATGGCCATGATCCTCCTACCAGTATATTGGTGTATAGTTGGCAATCAAGGTTGTTCATTTCACCTGGCAGTGGTGTTGGTGTTATGCCTGATGGGTGTATGATCACAGACACTGGCTTTATGAGTTTAAAATAATGTAACTATATTTTGACAAATTTTATCGGTTTCTTAAAGTCCTACATTCGTTGTCATTGATTGATATTTGAGGTAAGAGTTCATGGAGAACATGGACTTAAATCAAGCTGCTAGATCAACATGCTAGATTGTCATTGTCCATCTTAAACATATTAAGGATCTTGTTTTTTTTTTTTTTTTTTTATGACTGTACCATTAACTTTTTTAATAAATTTTTCTTATGATGAAAAATGCAGCAGATTGCATTGGCCTTTGGACAAACTAAAGTTCAGAAATTTGCAGTTCTGCAATTTTTGATTCCTACAAACGATCCTCTTAAGTAAAAGAGAAAATTGTTATATGAACTCAACAAGGCATAGTAGAAAACAATACTCGAGGACTATGTATGTATGCAGTTTAATCTTTCACATCATCATTCTCCAGTTTAAAAGAAAAAAGCAATGGGAATGTTTTTTATTGCATTTTTTATTTCTTTGGAGCAATCTGACTATAAAATGTTCATTGTTGGCCTCGTCAAGACGATTGATATGTTACTTTCTGTAAAACTATCAGCCTGTTTACCAATACATAAAATTCCAGAAAAAAGTCATATAAAATGTTAAACACAACTAATTTGGGGCATTAGATCTAATTTATTTCTTTTCGGATGCTACAAAGCATTGGAAAAGGTATTCTATTTAAAAGACACACTGACATCTAGTCATCTTTTTTTAGCATACTGTAGCATAGCTCAAGTGGTAGAGAAGGCTCAATCAGTTTTGGTTCAAAACATCTTTCAATTAAGGTAGAATGACTTAAAATGTGCTATCAATTAATGTGCTTATTAATATACACACTAGGAATGATTCCTGTAGAAGGTTCCCCGGATCTTGAACTCCGCACTCACCAGTTAAATTTTTACTTGGGAGTAATAACCTTCTTAAGAAGAGGAAATAAAAATGGAGCATCAGCAAGATTGATGGTTAGGTGGACTTTATTTTAAGGACAGAAACTCACCATAAGTGCGTTCCCTAATGGTCGGTAACATGAATGAGCTGAGGTTAACCAAACACAGGCTGCTTGACCGCTGTTTATAATAGATTCATCACCACCACATGCAGKCACAGCTTGAAGAAATGATTTGTCTAGTCATGTGGGATGAGTCCCAAGTGACATTGGACTGTTTTTAAATAATCTCCTTCCCCATCACCTGAAACTGAATTTGCCCYTTTTAGATTCAGATTACTGACTTCAGATGAAAGAAAAAAAAGTATTGGTCTGGTCCTATTCTAACTCATGTTGTTATTGTAGTGTCTTGGTTCTGAAGCAAAATGAAAAATATCACATTTCATATAAGAAAATAATAAGTGGATTAAACATTCAGAAAAAGAACACACTTCCCAGCAGCTGAGAAAAAAAAGTTTGCATTCTTTATGCTGTACAGATAGAAAAATGAAATGTGTTCATGACAACAACAACAAAAAAAATTACAAGTAAATAAAGGTGCAGTATTTGTTGTGTCAGTTCCAAGATGTTTAAGCAATATAAAGGAGAAGAAAAATATTTTTAATTTATAAAGAATTTTATAAAAGAATAAAACATTTTGGGTGTATGCAGTTATATGACAATAATGAACAAGCAGGTGAGGTGATGTGGGCCAACATGAGGCGGAGTCTCTCCTATGACCTGAAGTGTTTATGTGGCAAATTTCTACATGTATTTTTTTTTTTTATAGGTTTAATTTAAAAGTTTTTCAAAACCTCTTCATATGTTAATTTAAAGTTGTAGAATGTTATGCAAGAAGTTATTTTCTCATATGATTTTAGCTAATATTAGATATTAGGTAAAGCAGCTATAAACCACTTCTCATGTTACTGATAAACCACGAAGTGTGCATTTCTCTTACGCAATATTTATTTCGCAGCTTTAAACCATTACATTGGAGATGATACTGCATATAAAAACGTATCAACATTTACACTTTTTATAACCAGGTGAATGCAGACTGTCCAGTGGTTCAGTAAGTACTGTGGAAACCTTTATGAAAGAGCATCTGTTAGTACATTACATTTSTTTATCTTTCACCTTTAATAAAACAGTAACACAAATTTTACACTCAAATATACATTATATTCACAAGATAGACTGTATCCTTCAGCAAGATATTGTAGCTTACTGTATAATTTAGAATTTTAAATGGACCATAAGATAAAGCATTTGTTTTTTGGTTGTGCTTTGATTGAATCCTTGCCCGTGTCTAGCCTTGTCTTTAGTTATGATGTTTTACATGCATTTGTGTGGTAATGTATTTATAAACTTTTTTTTTTTTGCATGCAGTGGATTGGAGCCTTATATAGAAACCCAACAGTCTGCTGTTCTGGTGCGTAATTACAGAGTAAGAAGGAAGGGTGTTTCACTCAGTGCACAACCACATCTATTTCTCCACTGAAGTGTGTCTATAACTCCTCTACTTCTGGTGTTACACTGCACGATCTATGATATGTGGGGGAAAAAACAAGGAATCTTCCTTGCTTGTAACTGAGATTCTTTCATGTGAAAAGTGTTATATAATCATCTGCTGATTTATATGTTTTGAAGAAGTTAATCAACTAGTTATGTCAGATATAGACAAAAAACAAAGATAATTATTTATCTGGACTGTGTTTTTCTGCATTTACAATATAAAGTTTATGTCATAAAAATAAATATGTATGTATACTGTATCTACGGTAGGCACTAGGCGTGATGGGTGCATCACTTCATCAGCCTCTTTTCTTACGCTGATGCACCTACACACTCTGGAACAGGATAAATATGTTCAAATGTAAATAATATCATCAGATCACATTACCGTTTAACAAAGCTCCACAGTCCACTCTTTATGCTCCCTATCGAACTGAAGCCTTTTTTCTGATTAGTCTCACTGATAAGAGGTTTTCTTAAGGCTACACAGCTGTGTAAGTTCTCTTYGCAAAATGCTCTCTTACTTTCTCTATTCAACATAGCCGYGAGTCCTACGGTTTATTTATTWATTTATTTGTTACAATTTGATTTCGTCAAGCGTTTAAGTGATCTCCAATCACGACCATACAAWTKTTTTTRWCCATATTTCTTCCTTGCATATGATGGCAAACCATTAACCTTCCAAGATTTAATAAAACATTGCAGTGTTCTTAACMCAATTTTARTARTTTCAGCAATGTCCTTAGTTGTTTTCTTTGCTTGATGCAGGACRATAATTTGASTTTCCTGRAACAGAGCAGCATCACAGGATGTGTCTTAAATAAAGAGCKACTCACTGCATCAGTTAGGGATAAATAACCTGTTTCCAGCTGAAACATATTAATCACTGCAGTAATTGTCCAATGGAAGGCTCTTAACTATTTCCTTTTAAATAGTTAAATCCAGATTGTACCTTTTTTTTTGTTAGTGTGTAATAATAATAATAATCCTTCAATGCAAAGTAATAAGACGTGTATTTAATAGAGACAGAGAAAGAAGAACAATACATAAACATTATGTATTGATATAATGTTAAAAACATAACCAGTTGGAAGTGTTGTCGTCTGGGTAATTAATCAAAGGTGCATTTCAGTTGTATAACCTGCTCAACTAGCTCAGATTGCTTGTTGTATSTGACGTAAATAACGAAAAATCTTAAACGAAATCCCAATTTACATAAATTCTGTTAAATATTTTAGTCAAGAGACAAAATAAAAATACAATGCATGCTTTCTGCTATAGTGTTATTATGAATTAAACATATAACTGAATAATGATGTATTATTTTGTAGTGAAATTAAAAGAAAACGCATCCTAAGCTGGGAGGCTTCAAATAAAATCTGCAGTGTGTTTTAACCAAAAGCCACATGAGCATCATTTATCACCGTAAATTACTGAACAGCAACCAGTTTCTTCGTGTTGGAGTACAAATAAGAACTCTGTACCACTTTGCAGTTTTTTTTTCCTTTTAAATAAAACTGAAAGCATATTTTAAGAATTATGCAACTGGGGAAAAATGTTAAAGTCCCACAGAATGGAAAGAGTTCATGAGGAAACAATTTCTTATCCGTTCATGACATGTTCCGACATGTCCAGCTTTTAGTGAWTGCAGTAACTCAAGGTCTGATTTTGTCCTTAAGAACCACTAAATAACACACCGTAACACACATACATAATCTGGCAGCATTATTGCATCCAGGCTGTTTTGGTTAAACTTCATTAGACGTACACCTTTTATAAAGTCTAACAGACAGACATTCTCCCAAGACATACAAAATGACCCAAAAGACACAAGTACAGTATTACAAGTCATAAGGCACATTTTTTCAAATAGCAAATGCAGTGTTTATAACTGACTAAGATTAATTCCAAAAACTCCCACAGCATTTGAAAATCTTCAGCATTAAAGTAAAACATGACTAATGGCTAAGCAAAATAGTCAGTCATTTTTTTTTTTTTTCATGGTATCTAAAGTAGTTTTGGTCGGTGACTTAAGAATAATGAACAAACAAGTAAAAGTTCTTGAACTCCTCAAAGAAATGAGACTCATCCTGAAAGCTCCATGAGTAAGACATGTCTTTGCATGACTTCTTCACAGCATGGACCACACACTTRGGGGACTTCTCAAAGACAAGCTCTGCAACTGTGACTTTCTTCTGTTCCTGGATTAACTGCTGGATCTGATCTTTGTCTAGAGGTTCGGGASAGGCACTGTAGGAAACCACGACATTCAAATTCTCATCTGATGGCACCTGAAACCTGCTCTTGCCTGTGGCGCACTGGTAGTCCTTCTTGCTGGTGAACAAGCCTTTGGGCGAGTTAAAGACGCGGACTGACCAGCTCACCCAGTCGTACTTCACTTTCAGGTTCTGGATGATCATGTCGGCCAGCTGCTGGTTGCTTTTGTCCTTGTGATCCCTGACCAGGCGCTTGATATCGATCTCGGCCTGACTTGGGAAGCTGTTTATGCAGTCTTCGATGACCGCACTCATTTTTGACTGGACCACCTTCATCTTCTCAGCCCAATCTTTGAGCTGCTCCTCTTCATCATCAAAACCTTTCAGGGCTGTGTGGCCCATCAAAGCGATGAGACCTATACAGAACAACTGCTTSAGTCTGGCGCAGAAGTCTTCCACGGGTCGYCGGCTTTTCTGTTCATAGTTGAGAGTGATTTCCAGGATGGACTCTCCTTTGAAGCTATCTCCGATCACAGCACCGTAAAGCGTGTGCAAGTTTTTGTCTCCACCAGTTTTGCTAAAATGCTCCAGGAATTGCTTCTTCTTGGCTTCTCGAAACTTCGGCTTGGCGTTGAGGATGTCCATGTATTTGCGAAACTGATTGGTTATATTCTCCTCCACTGAGAAGTAAGCTTCGTCCATGCCGCTTTTTTTCACTTCATCATTTATGCGCTGGATCTCCTCGGACATGACCTCCAGGCGCTCACGGACTTTCTGAAACTGTTCCTTCATGTATTCTGCTTCCTTGCTCTCCACATTATCTAGCGCCAGCTTCACAATGGGAGCAGCGATGGAGAAAACAGGGAACAGATCTCCTGCAAAACTGGCCAACACCTCTGCTCCTTGCTCAAATACCTCCATCACATTCTCCACCACATCCTTCTTAGATGCAACAAGTTTCTGTAGGTTTTCCGCCATTTTTTAATCTCTTTGGAAATCTGAGTGCAAAAGAAAGTAAAAGGTCAGATTAAAAATTGTCATATTGCTAATACGCTTAAACGAGTAACCAGGTGGSAAAGATKCAAAACATTAAATATTTGAAGACAAGCTTTAAGCCAGAAGGTACAGTAGTAAATAGAGAACTTACACTTGGTTGTGTTTTATTTTCAGTCTGTTTGCTGTGCCCGAGTGGGAAAAGGTGAGATCACTGTGTGAGAAAAGGAAAGACAAGCGAGTCAGCTCAGTTATCAGAGCAAGAACCGCTCAGTACCATCCCACCCCCTGAGCTAATGAGCCAACAATGCACCAGGAATTCACACTGAGGGACAGAAAAGACACTCCACAGGCCACATACCAAGGATAAATAAAAATCTATAACCACTGGCCTGTATATCTGGGCAGATTTATCTCTAAACTCAGGACTTTCCCCAACACCAACACTGCAGCCTTAAACACAGATTAGGTACCATAGACACAATATTTAAAAAGCATATACAGTAGGTTTTAGACTAGCTTTGGAAAGATCAGTTGCTGATCTTACAAACACAAGCTAAGTGATGACAGTGTAATTAAATTCAAAATTACAAATGAGATGTGGCTTATAGTGAACGGAAACATGATATCTTCATATGATCCATGAACCAGA
The DNA here is from genome assembly GCA_003987875.1 of Clarias batrachus. Lineage (NCBI taxonomy): Eukaryota > Metazoa > Chordata > Actinopteri > Siluriformes > Clariidae > Clarias > Clarias batrachus. The sequence continues at coordinate 155,555 of QMIH01001515.1, read as the reverse complement.
TAGAATGTAGGATATTTTTTTTCCCATCTGCAGTGTGTGCGAGTGCCACTGTGGGCGGACAAACGGTTAATAAGGTAGTTCGACTCGCTGAGCAGGAGCACATTTTCCAAAGCAACCCTGACAGTTTCTATGGAAACCAGACAAAAGAAAAATGAGGCTGTCTGTTACACTTTGATGGAACTCCTACCCAGTTTACTTGCTGTTTACTTTCTTCAACAGCTTTCTTCCTCCAACCACATGCACAAAGAATTAGACTCTAAACAGAACTGATCTCCATATCTATTTTGTTCTGTGAATGCATCACATTACAGTAACTTGAATTATTTTATTGCATATTGAATTATAATTTATTTTATTTCAAGTTACACCATGGTGCTGATTAACTCTGGACTCTGATTCTCTATGAAACGCTCATGCTGCATATATTAATTCATATATGTTCTAACATGTTATCTTTCCTACACTAATGTTTCTAATCACCAGGATTCAGACGGCAGGCGCTTCATAAAATCTAAGGTTAATAATAAACTCATTTTTAAAAAGGTGTTGTTATAACAAAGGAAATCATTTAATAACCGACATAGTGAAGCTTTCTTTAAACAGACACYGATTCATTATTTATGGAAGGAGTCTCCAGTGTCAGAATTAAAGCTATAACTAAGATTTCTAACATAGCAAAGTCTTATATGTAACAAAATATAATTAACTTCATGAAAGTGAGGGAACAACTGTACTGTTAATGATAATAGAAACTAACTTCTAATGAACATWAAAAAAATGTGCCAAATGATGATGTCAAAACAGGAATTTAGAAAGACAAATTAATAAAATATAATTATATTTTTACATTTTGCAATGTTTTGATTGCTGCACATCAGGTAATCTCAACAAAAACACATTTATAAACAGTATTTATTTCAGTGCAACATTGTTAAAGGCAGGTGTATATACTGTACATTACCAGATTTTTGGATTTCAATTAGCAAAAAGTTGAGGTTTTGACTGGATAATTACTGCAGTGGTTAATATGTTTCAGCTGCAACAATTTATTTTTTAACCCTTTGCTTTAGTTGTTCAGGTCTAGGCTCAGCAACCGTATGTTTACAATAAAATGACGACCTGACTGTACTGCATGAGCATGCTCGACTCTCCCATCATCAAGACAAGATCTCGGCCAAAAAGTGACATGTGTTATTAAGTTGCATGATGTTGTTGGAACAATTCCACGTTGAATATGTCCCTCAATCAAAGATAAAAGCCACCTTTTTGGCCAGGCGGTGTGCATTTCACATTTTAATGATTAGTCTAAATCCTCAATAAACAAACAGTTAGAGCTTACAAAATAACTAATTTACTTAATGAGTAACTAATAATCTACTTCGCTTTTCTACTGAAAAATTTCCTCCAAGGCTTTTTTTCTGCGCGAGACAGCATTAGAAGAGATTAGACAGAACATTACAGACTGCCTCATCCCATTCCCTCCCCTGGGTTACTGCAGCACTTGAAAGAATCAGGAATTACAGTAAAACACACCACTAATGCAGTGTTAACATGTCGGATAATGGTTGAGGTTTTAGACTTCTTAAATCCGAGGTCTAAAAATCATTATTTTGCAGTACAGACACTCCTGTAGATGTTCCCTCCTAAATACAGGAGCTCCACAGAGCAAAAAGCTGAAAAGCGGAATTGATAAAACAACTGACGGCTAAGTATCCAGAAAATGTGAGCCACATTTTTTTTTACAGCTATAGCTGACCCTTACTATACCTTTACTATAGAGTTCCTTTGTAAAAAAATCACCACAAGGAAAAAAAATATTTAGAAAATGTTCCATCTTTTCCTACAGTTATGTTTGGATCACATTGAACATTTATGCGAAAGTGTAAAAGGGATTTACACAGCTTAATAAAGTATCATCTACAGTTTTAATGTATAAAGCTGTGTGAAGTAATGTATACATCTACAATGCATAAAACAGATACATGATGCGCAGAGACACTGGGATTGACGTGTCTGGTATCTTAAGGTACTTAAACCACAATGATTTGGTTCTCAATAACGTTAGGTCAGATACGCAGAGATGCGTAATCCTCTTTCCTCGATTTTTCTGACGATATAATACATATAATGTGAATGTAAATGCATTAAGCCAAGTAAACTTTACAGTAGAGATTAGTGACGTACAACAAAACTGTATAGCTATAATGCACCTATACCATACAATAATAGAAGTATAAAGCCAGTGTGCATCTTTCAGTCCATACTGTCATATATTGGCCATATATTCAGTCCATATTGGCGCAGGCTAAATGGAATCGACCTGGGCTTGCGTCACTTTATAAAGGTGAATGGGAAGCTTTGCTCATGGTTCAAAATCCAGAGTTTAAGGCTTCGAGTCTATAGTTGTACGGCAAACACCAAAGGTGAGAGCGGCTTGGATGTGGGGCGATGCCATGCGCCCCAAGGACTTCAAAGTTGGTTAGACTGAACGAGCCACCCAATCCAGCCACCAAGAAGGAAAAGGCCACTGTGTCCGATGTTAAAGCCCCCGTTCCCAGTAGGGGTAAGCCGTCCAGACGTCGGAAGTCGAAAAGGGTCATGCGCAAGACCGCACGAATGGATGGCTGGGTTGAGACAACGAGAGCAGCCGCTTGAAAAAGCCTGCAGGAGCTGCTGTCCACGAGGATCTAACGCTGCCAACCTAAACCGACCTGAACACATGAAAGCCATGTGAACGTGCTGATGCCCTGCGGTCCGTGTACTTCAAAGGGTAAGCACGATTTAAAGGTGGGTGGATTGAATAACGCCACTGCAACAGCCTGAGCAAACTATGCTGCCGTCATTGCACCTGCCTAAGCTTACTTCACAAAAGCGACTGGACTGTACACAGCTGATTCACCTGCCTCTGAGGTCACTTTACAAAGGCGAGTGAAGTGAACACTGCCATTTTACCTGCCTGAGGTCATTTCAAAAAGACGAGTGGACTAAATACTGCCATTTCACCTGCCTGAAATGGTTCATGAGAGCAGCATGTAAGAAGGACGATGCAACGCGGCCTGGGGACATCGAGGGCGGATGCATTGAAAGCCACCATTTGATCGACACATTGGAAAAAGCAGTTAAATGGCCTGCACGAGCCACGGTGGCACTAGCACTTCTCCCAATGCCAACCTGTGTAATCCAGCCATCGAAAAGGAAAAAAGCTGCTGTATTTGACGCCATGGCCCCCCGTTCTCAGACGGGCAAGCCGCCCAACTGCTGGACATCATCAGGACCCCGTCTGAGGCGGCCCAATCAATGGTTGGACGGGGCTGGCTAAGGGTGTCCGTGAAAGCCGTATCGTAAGGCTGGTAGGATTCTCTGCTCACGTGGATGCACTCTGCACCTCCGTGAACACTCGCCAGCCGGAGTGCCCGTCTGCCAGCTGGGCACTGCCTGGACCCGCACGTGCACACACACACTCCCTCCTTCCTTAAATTCCTTCCTGTCTTCAATTCCTTCTATTTATTCCTGATAAAACTACCCTCAAGACCTCACCTTGTGTTTTACAGTACACACACACACACACACTTTAGTAATGTATAAAGACAGTTATGTACAAAGCACAAAAGTCAGTAAACAGATGACTAAAGTTAATTTAAAAAAACATTTAAGCAAATGCACAGAATATTACAGATTATAAATGAAACGCAATAATGGAATATACAAAAGGCTCGCGCTCATAATATTGAAGTATAAAGGCTCGCGCTGGTTGAGTTACTTCCTGGTTGGCCGAAGACCAAAAAAGTGGAGTTTTCAGTGACTCTGTTTTGGGATATTAACACGCTGTTAGCGAATTACATGATCGAGGAAAGCTTTTGTGACTAGGCTAATACATCATGAAGTAAAAACTAGTTTAATTTATGCTTTTAAAAAGTCGGGAATAACTTCCGGTTGTTTGGTTAAAGAGAGAGAGAGAGACGCCCTGAGTGTTACTAAAGTTTGTCCAACAACATATTACTTTTCTGCATTCACACCTCTTACTTCACACTATTTGCTGCGATATAATGTCAGACTGACTTTTATTATTTATTCTATGACCAAAAACTCACCTTAAACTCGCGGTAGAGTGAAAGAAAGAGAGGCAGCTCTGTGTTTAAACCCGACTTCATGAACTGTAGTTTCCCTTTTTTCAGCGCGTGTGAGGCACACCCATTCTCTCTAGCCATGAAGTTTAATCTTCAGCATTTTAACCCTTGGAAGTTGTTACTGTGGTGAATTTACCTTCACTGCTTAGTTTCAACATTATGTGGATATTAAACTTTTTTTTTAATAGGATAACCTCTTTATTATTAACATTTACGGCCAAAAAACAGCATTAGTGCTGATTTTACTTTTTTTTTTTTTTTGTCTGGCCAAAGAAGCTCCAGAAGTTTATGCAACATGGAAGTGATGAATCGTGCTTCCCTAAAATTTTTTCCAACTTGAACCGTTCTGGAGAGATGATTTTATATGTGCCCCCAAAATGACAATTTTTCCCCAGCATCATACTGTCTCACTTCAAGAAGCATATAACATTTTTTTTTTTAAATCTTAAATTCAAAAATAGAGGGTTCTTGATAAAAGCTTAAAAAGCTTCGTCTATAATCATGTCAAATTCTTGTTGCAATATCTTAACAATTTTGCATTTTAGAATAATACACTTTTTCAGGTTCATGTCTTTTCATGTGAAATTTGGCCAAGTTTCATCTGAATCACAATTGAGATTTGAGTTTTAAAAAAAGTTACAGACAACATAATATAAAAGGGCATGAAGTTGAATTTAGCAAATCTGTTTCTTTTTCTTCTAATAAAAATATACATTTGTATCAATATTTACCAAAAATGAAGCATGGATCGGGGTATCAAGAAGCATCAAGTATTATGAGAAATGGTGTTATATGATTATGATTACTATAAATTCACTTTCACCTAGAGGAGACACTTTTTTAGCACCAATACCATGTTTTGGCAGTTGATTTTTGTATGGCTGAATGATAAGAACACAACGTAGGTTAACAAATCAACAGTTACCTAGACAGTAGTTTGAATATATTTTAATGTAATTGATCAGATGCTTAGGGTAATCATTCGTAATGATTCTACCAGCATATTCAACAGCATATGGTACAAATGACGTTTATAAACACGTCTTAACCATGAAAGACAAGAATACAAAAGTTCTCAGACACGTACAATATAGTACTTTTGATTTAACATGTTTGACTAAATTCATACATCTTTTCATAACGTGGATTTTTACAGTTTAAAGAGAACAAGCGGAAACAAACAAACAAACAAAAAGAATTGGACATCTTGGCACGGTTGCCATCATCGTGTAGTGATAAGACCAAAGAAACTATTGAGATATAAGACTGATTGCCATTGATATATTTTAGTTTGATTAAAATTTTACTATTCTGAGTGGATACAAACATGTGCCCTTTTGTGAGCTGCATAATAATAGCACTCAGGGACGAAATTGTTAGCTTCCTCCACCCTCTTATAGCGACTAACAGCATGCACGAGGCAGTTGGGAAGACTCTTGCAAAGAGACTCTGCCACAGATATCATGTCACCTTTCAGCTTCTCATTCTCTATTTGATCCTTGATCTGGACTTTGTTGAGGGGTTTAGGGTTCGCAGTGAAAGACACCACAATCCTTACTTTGTTGTCAGTCAACAGGTCAAAATAATTGATACCTCCTCCACTTCCATGGTATCGCTTACCAGCCAGCCAATTCCAGAAAAAAATACCACTATGGTTAAACACCCTAACTGACCAGGAGACCCAGTCATACTTTTTGGCAAGAGAATCTAGGAGGAATTTAGTAAACTCAGGGTCGACACTGCTCTGCCTCTCCACGAGCTTGTGTTCTACATCCATCTTGGCCTGTTCAGGAAAGTTGTTCACACATTCATCTACCGCCGCCTTCATGCGCTTCTCCACGTCCTCCATGCGAACTTGCCATTTCTTCACCATGTCCTCTCCAACAGTGCCTTCCTTTAGCGCAGTGTAGCCCATCACTGCTATGATCCCAACCACAAACAGCTTCTTCAGGTGAGCACAGAATTCCTCGACTGCCCTCCTGCTCCTCTGCTCGGTGATCAGTATCGTGTCCAGCATCGCATCTCCAGAGGTGTTCTCTCCAGTGACGGCGTTATACAAGCCATCGAGGTTAACATCACGGTCAGTGTTCTCGTAGTGGCTCAGAAACTTTTCCTTCTTCTTCTCCTTGAACTTGGGTTTGGCGATGACAAACTCTTGAAACTTTTCATACTGACTGATCATCTGAGCCTCGCGGTCGAAGTTTTGCTTGTTCAGTGAYGTTCTCTGCAACTCCAGAGCTAATTTTTCTATCTCATCCTGGATCCCTTCCAACTTCTGGTTGACCCTTTCAAACTGCTCGGCGAGATATTTAGCCTCTTTGCCCTCTGGGTTGCTAAGGAGCTCAGCTGAGGCTACAAAAACTGCCTCCAGGATGGGATGGAACTGGCCAACAGTGGCTGCCAGGACCTCACAGCCTTGGCTCATGATCTCCACTCCCTTTTCAATCTTATCCTTGTTCTCCAGAACCCATTCTTCCACTCGACTCATATTGGATGCCGGGAAAGAGGTCCTGTCTTAATCCTTTAAGGGAGGCAAGTGCTCTCTCTCTGTAACATAGTAAGATAAGTCATTTAAAAACCCTTTCTTAGCCAAGTGATATCAAAATCAATGCCAGATTCAATGCGGCCACCTCTAAAGGTCACATTTATTTCCCCAACATGAGTTTTTTGATGTAACCCAAGAACAAAAAAACATGACATTTTGATCACAGAGCTTAAACAAGTGGAGGTATATTACTGTTCAGTCTTTTTTGGAGTCAGTTTTTCAGGTTCCTTGTAACCTGAATCCAGCATATTGTGGGAAAGTTAAAATCTGGACATGTACAAACATGCCCAGAGTCATAATACACCACACCTTCTGATTGCGGAGCTTGGGAACGATCAGGTGTCTCTCAGCATTGAATGGGAATAAACATGCAGAAAGTTTACCCCTGTTCAAAGTAAACATCGGGGGGTAAGTCATGAGTGTGTCTCAGTTGTGAAATGATGCCAGACAATAATGGGGGTAATTCCAGCACTAGTGGGAAAAGTATAAAACATCTGTTTCCAACATGCGTTTGCTGGGAAAAGATGTTTAAATGGACAAGCTGTTGAACATTTCATGGTATTTCTGGGCAGTTTCATTACACGGGGGAGATGAGCTCACACATATATCTCATTTCCCAAGACCCTGCGTATTCTACTACGGCAAAAAAGGCACACCCAGATCTGAGAAAATGTGTATCCGTTTCACTTGTTCAGCAATGTACAACACAGAAAGAAAAAAAAAAAAACACTGTAACCAAAAGTAAAATTATGCAACATGCAAATGAAGACAAAATCAAATCTTTGTAGTACATCATTTTTAATAAAAATAAATTAATTCATTTAAAAAAAGGCTTAGTGGAATTATAATGTACTCATGATGTCTAACCAACGATTCTAATGATGAAGTTCCATTTAAAAGGAACCATTTGTGAGTCAACACTCATGACTCAATTTGCCTCATCAAAGCACAGCTATTTAAGCATGCATTTAAAATCAGATTCTGACCATTTTTCATATTCCTTTAAACCAATATGTATGAAAACATTACGTTTTTTCTAATTACAATTCCGTTCCATATTTCAATTAGACAAATCCGAGGGATAATAATGTTTTATCAATAGTTCTGATTTATTTAATAAAAAAGTAAAAGAAAAAAATGTAAGCACCAAGATCATATTGTTATTATTATTATTATTATTATGGCACACAACTGCCTTTGATCATTTTTTATATATAATACAGTCTTTTTTCCCCACTCTCTCCCTCTATCTCAAAACCACATCCTTGGTTACTAATCCTGCTGCACTGACATAGCAGACAAAGTCTTATTCAGGTCAATATTTACTTAAGCACAAGATCCGGCCATCTCACATTGCGTCAAAAGAACATTTTTTCTTATTGTATGTATTATAAGCCAGGACTTAGCAAATACAATCCGGGTCCAAAGATCATTTACTTTTCAATATCTCATTCTTTTTCATGTCAGTGTTCACTGAACTTACTTTTGTGTGGTAAAAATAGCTGAGCAAATAAAAAGCACAAAAGAAACAGAAGCAAAAGTGAAAAAGCATTAAAAAGAGATAGAGAGAAGAAAAGAAATCATCAAAGGCTGAGAGGAGAAAAAGGCTTACAGTTAGTCGGTGAAATGTGCAGAGGTGCCCAGTGTGGTGTTCCAATGAAGCCCAGCTGTGCTGAAGAGCTGCAGCCTCTGTGGCACGACGTGTATTTATAGCCTCTCTTCTTTGCGACACTCCCCCTTTGGATGTRCTCCATCTCCTGCGAGCATTCCTAGGAGCCCACTCTGGGAGGGATGGGTAACATCCTGTAAACATTGCCCCTTTTATCATTTCATAGAGTTCTACTTTGATCAGTGAAATGGTTTTAGACAGCAACAGATTACTATAAAAAAAATAGGCATKCTAATTTAAGTATAGTATCATAGTCTACGTTGGGAAAAACTGAGAAAGTCAAGATACATCAAGTTAGGGCTTTTTGTGSTTATGGGCTTCTATGTATCACAAGACCAAGCKTGATACATGTGGTGTGAACGCTGTCTTTGAGCYTTTACACATTTTGAGTGAGACTGCTCGACAATGGAGTGAAAGGCTCCTCTGTTTTCCCCAGCGGCCTCCGTCAGGGAGGCTGACCGGGAGCCTTTGTGCTCTTCTTGTGACCCGCTTTGCTAGAGGCGCCTACTGAATGAAAAAGAAAGTAGACTTTGGTTAACCATGGAGATCCGAACCATATCAGTAATCAGTAGCCAGCTAATGTGCTAACATGATGCTTCGTCGTGTCGCTGCGAGATCTCGCACTATGCTAACCTGATACAAGAACGCTCTCACAGAACCACACTGGTATGCGGCGTGATGGGTGGAGAAAGTTTACGCTATAGATGCACAACCTGATTGGTTGTGTTCGGCTWCTTATTGTATCTGTAGAACTTAAAACTCGGAGTATTTTAGACATCAATTGTTTTGTTGTTTCTTTTTAATAAACATATATAGGGTTCATGAGTTGGCAGCAGAGAGTGACCTATTCTTCTTTTCAGTACAACTTAGGCAATATGACAAACCGAATTTTTGTTCATTTTAACCAACTATACAAACATAAATGAGCAAAAATTAAAAAATGTAATGGCGCACTTAGGCAAAGAAATGGCACATGATCATACGTTTTTATTTTTGCTTTTTGTTGTTTCTATGACCAAATAATTGTAATAATAATAAATAAAAGTGCACATTTTGAGAGTTCTACATTTTTGTGACATCATTCCAATATTCCAGTAGCAGTAAAATTTACCCTTCATAAAAGGTAAAAGGTTATAAAATGATAACTTTTGTTCTACCCAACAAATCCGTAAAACCCAAATACCCACAGTTTGAAGTCTCACCATTAACACACACAAGCAAGACTTTCATATAAGCACTTTTTTTCTTTTAATCATCATTCACCTATACTATGCTGATGGTAAGTATCTGTACTGGATGGATTTTAAAACAGATTCTCATGCCAAGACTCTTATCCCTATTTTAAATCACTCACTCTCACTCTTTATGCTGTATCCCAGGAGACTTAAGCCCGCGGTGGGGTACACAGGGTCTCAATCCATTGCAGGGCATACACATTACTTACACAATGTTTTTTCCCCCAGATTTTCTCCCTAATTTAGTCGTTTCCAATTCCTCCCCGTCACTAGGGGGCTCCCTCATTAAGGCTGCTACTACCACATTTAACATTCTATTRGCAATTTGGGAACGTCAGTTAGCCTAATCTTTATGCCATTTAACTGTGGAAGGAAACCAGAATACCTGGAGGAAACCCATCAAGAATGTGGAGAATATGCAAACAAAGGTGGGAATCGAACCTGGCCGGAAATCGAACCCAGACCGTGAAGGTGCAAGGCGACACTGCTAACTACTAAGTCACCGTTCCGCCTTATTGTTAATCACCTACCACCAAGTAAAAAATTATTTCCACAAAAAAAAATTTTTTTAAAGCATATTATTTAGCTACACTATAACTTATGTAATCTGAAAAAAAAAACAAGCTTTTATGCTAGAACAGGGTTTATAGAGCAGCTTCATCAGCAGCATTCTTCCTTATTATATCCTTACAATGGAAAAGCTTTTACTCTAATTGTTTCCAGATTACTAAGGTGCGCCAGACAAGCAAGTGTGCCGTTTGTCTGTTGAAGCCCGGTTTCTCTGGTATTCAGTATAACAACACAATTAAAAGCCAATTGTGCTAATTTGTGCATGAGATCTAACAGGTAAAATATTTCCTGAAGTGCTATAATTAAGGAACACAGGATTGCGGTACTGAAGATWAAAAAGGTAGCAGAATTCAGATTGTAAATAAAAAAATTTCTGGTATTTTAATGAAGAAAATCCATCAGTAGTAAAAGTTGCTGATGCAAAATCTATTGATCACAAACAGCCTCCAGCGCTTGACCTCGAGTCCTCTATTACTTAARTATATTATTAACTGCTTTTTTAAATCACCTTTGCATTCCTGTTGAGATTTCAGACCAAATACAGTATATTAAATGCAATTTTTAGTTACAGATGAGCAGGTAGTGACTGTGCACATGAGATTTTTCAGGCTGATGTGGAATAAGTCATGCTGTATATCTGAGCTATATCTGACTGCAGACGGGCACGGACAGGACTCACATGAATGAAGTGTCATTTTGTAATTGTGGCGTTAGAGAGTTAGCTTCAGGACATTTATATATCAGACCAGTTTGTCTTGTCTAGGAGATAATTAGTCATACTGTATGTATTTCAGTTTCACATCAGGAAACCGAGTTGATTTGTATTTCCTTTAWAAATAAATAAATAAATAAAAACTCTAGCTGTCTTCCAGAGGAAAAAAAGGTGTAGCTCCAGTTTTATTCTGCTCTGTCATTTTYTAAATAAGAAATTCTGAGGAACTGAAAGCAGCAATGCAATAGTGTAAGCTGAATAAATAAAGTATGGAACAGATTTAAAAAAACAAACGTTTGAAATACGATGCCTACAGGGTAAAACGTTGTGATTTATTTGAACACGGAATTTTAAATGAGTGTGTGTATTTGATGTGGGGAATTTTCTTGATGTTYAAAATAACTATATAAAAAAAGTTATGCATGTTAAAGTTGGATTTTAAAAAAGCTGTATAATAATATTGAACAGACTTTAGGACTTTAGAAAAAGATTATCAGCTCGAAGGTGATACTCGAACACTACCTGCACTTCTTCACCACTCTGTCATTGATCGTTTTATTAATCAAATTATATTTACATTTAAATTTTAATCTAACTTTTTCCAGACTGGATGTTGACTTATTTAAAACATTGAACTGATAAAGCATGACGTGGTTCTGAGATAAGAACTAAAAATCTTGACAAAATGCAGCTGTTGTGATTCCTGTGCCAGGATGTTTGGTTCATCATTACCAAATTATACGGAACAATTAACAACAAAAAATAATAATAATAATAATTTTCTACAGCAAAGTTTGCCATGGACATTTGGCTGAAACTGAGCTTACATCCTGGAAACTTGTTCAGTTATAAACAGACACTGATGTGCAGTCGTTTCCGGTGCACTGAATCAGAACATGGCTCACGGCAAATCGGGGGAAGCGAGGTCAAACACACTTACACTCCAGAGAAATGTAGATTTAATGACAGACGTGAATTTTACAGCTTCCTCGGGTTCAGTTGTATGGCAAAGAGGAATAAGGTACTAAARTCAGTTTCATATACTGTACATGGGTTTAATGCTTTGCACACTTCTATTTMCTAAATTGWAAGATTGTTAAAATGCCAGAAGAAGATCCTAAATGACAAACAAGAGTTTGGTCTGAAAAACATGTAATGTTGAGAGAACTAACCAAGGCTCCAAAGCACAAAAAACAGACAAGATGTTTATTTACAAAATAATATTAATTAAAAAAACCTCTGTCTCTGTACAAAAATAACAAAGCTTGGAACATGGCTTGTTTGCAGAGATTATGCCTCTGTGGTTTATATAGTGTGTCCCTGTTTAAGCACGTATGATTAAGTCCAGGTGGAAACAGTCAACAATCAGGTGAGTTGGAGTGTGACGTTTCAGCCGAGCAATGAGAGATGTAGTCCATGGCGGCCATGTTTGTAGGCCACAGGGCATTTGGTTAACACGACATACTGTACAGTATATTATGTCACACGGGTCACTTTTGCRTTATAGCCAAAAGAGTCTAATAGGTTGAAATGAATTAMATTTTCAATTCTGTTAATAAATATTTTATCTTCTTGATCCTTCAATCCCACAGAACTGAGAAGGTTTTAATCCTAAACATTGTTTTAAATCAMTTTATTGAACAATATCCAGTCTGGTTAGTCCAGTTTTGATACAAATCATAACGAGTTGATTTGTTTTTTAATTCTGCAAAGATATTTTTAAGGGTGGCAGGGAAATTCTGGTGTCAAGTTGAAGCTGTAAATAACCCTCTTAAGAGGTTCCCTCTTTCTCACTACGTTACACAATCCTCATTTATATATTCTAAAAATAGGATTTCAACTGATTTTTACGAGGAAGCTCCTCATAAACTCACACTGTATCTGCAAATGATCATGATACAGGATACAATAATAACCTTGATATCAAAATGGAGCTGATTGAACCAGGAATCTGAAAATGTGCATGCAAGTCAAATCACACAAAATGCAGCTTATTGTGATTTGATATGACCGGTCTCGTTTAATGTAACAGTGCATGCTAGTCTACTTTGGTTACCACTTTGGGTTTATATTAATTAATTAATCAATCTAAATTTCACATGGTCTTCATAAAATGTTAAATATCATCTTAAATGTCACCCCAGCTATTAACACAAACTTAACAGGTTAACTTTTCCAGTTGTGTTTAAAGTTAAACTCGTGTAATTTTGACGTTTTGTTCTAAATGTGATTTCTTTCTATAAAAAAAAAAATAGGTTACAAGCGTCATGTTTTTTTTTTTTTTTTATGATAAACTAATTATTAGGCTTGGCTAGGTTTTTTAACAAAGATGTGGGTGGAGGGTCTAGTTTAAAACTAGACCAGTTCTGGCATGATCATGTTTCAGAACAAATAATCAAATTAAATCTCAAATGTATTCAAGAAATAAGCTTCAGCAAACATGTACAAAAGAAAAGTGAGGCCAGTGTAAGAGCAATGTACAGACTAATTCTGGTGTAAAGACTGAGAGAGGGAAAGAGGGATTACAGAGTAGATAATATCTAGACTTTGCAAAAGTATTTATATACAGTGTATATATATATATATATATATACTGTCAAACCTCGGATTGCGAGTAACGCGGTTTGCGAGTGTTCCACAAGATCAGCAAAGATTTTTTTTAAATTTAGCCTTGAAAAACGAGCAAGTCTTGGTTTATGTCTCTCACTGATATAATCAACATCAGTGCACACGTGTACTGTTTACTAACACTGTGACCACGTGTGTGTGCGTAAAACATTTTATTTTGTGTCTGTATGTGTGTGTGTGCAATGCGCATGTACTGTTTATTATAACACACATGTGCGTGCGCGTGTAAAGCAAAAGCAAGTCTCATTAAAGATCCATTTTCTCTCTCTCTCTCTGTATCACCTGTATAAGCTGCACTTTGTGTCTCTGTGTGTGTGCATCATTGGACACCATGCCACACACACTCTGCTCTACACAGAAACACTGCTCTGTTGTGATTCTTTTCAAAGTGCAGGTTAGTTTGTTTTATTTTTACTTTACAGCAGTGATTCTGTTAGTCTGCGCTCACTCGAGTGTCGTTAGAGAGATTTCTTGTTTATTTTTTCTGATAAAACAGTGGTTCCGTTGTGTGCGCACGTGTGTGAAACTCAGAGGAAGAGGGGAGGGGCTCCTTACTTTAGTTTCACACACACTCACACACACACACAGCATCTGCGCGCACAACGGAAACGCTTATCTGTCGGGATAATTTTTTTTTTTTAGGTAAAGTGCAGGTTAATTTGTTTTATTTTTACTTCATATTTTATATTAATTATTTTTATGTATTTATTTAATTATTTATTTTAGCTGTGGAATGAATAATTTGAGTTTCCATGATTTCTCATGGGAAAATTTAATTTGGTTTACGAGTGTTTTGAAATATGAGCCCGCTTCTGGAACGAATTACGTTTGTAATCCAAGGTTCCACTGTAATAGATATTGCAAATGATTTTGTATGAAACATTGTGAACTTGTTTCTCTCTAGTTTCTCAACTGGGAAAGGCTAGTTTGTACAATCTGAGTCGTATTAATGCGAGACACTCTCGGTCACAGTTATAATTTTGACCTCAAGTCAAAATGATCAACTAATCAGTGCACATACAGTAAATGAGAATGAAGAGTTCACGTTGTGCAGTTTGCAAAGCAAGTAAAGGTTACTGTTTGGTCACTGCTTGACATTTTTATATTGAGTTGAAACTGACTAAATTTGATTAAAGGGAGTAACCTGGATAAAATCTTTATTAATTAATTAATGTATTTATTTATTTTTCAAATATATCCCAAATTTACTTAAAAATGAATCAGAGGTTTGTTTGTTTTTTTAATGATCTCCAAAAATGAATGTCTATCTTGTGATTTTGAATAGGAATGGACTTGTTTTAATATTTGATTATAAATATAAAAAATACTTCTAGAACACTTTTTAGGGACTTTGTTAAATTGGACCAAAAACAATAATTTGAACAGAACATAAAAATTTAAAAGACATGATATTATAGTAATCATGCAAATACATTCAAATGTGTGTGTGTGTTAGTGTGTGTGTGTGTGTGTGGCTTGACATGTTCCTGTGCACTCAACAGAAAAATGTACTTTTGATGACAGATGTGATTTTCCAGATTCCTCTGCTTTAAAGCAGAACAAAAAAGTTCATTACTGCGCTGGGAAAATCTGATTTTAACTATTTACTGTAAGTATATTCCCCTACAGATGCAAATGCAAATTTAGTGAAAACCCTGGAAACCCACAGTTGAATCCCTAGGCTGAAAAGTTTCCCTTTTACTGTAAAATGCTTACTGTCTCACTGTGACTTAGCAAATCTGTCTGAAATGTGTTTTAAAAAAGTGTCATTTTTAATGATGTGATATCAATGCTTTTAATTAAAGGGCAAAATTCCTAAGTGTGTGTAAATATCCTGGATGTTATCCCCATGTTCGACTTTAACTCCTATGGATAAGATGCTAATTATATTTAGTTAGTTAGTTAGTGTGTTCGTTTGTTTGTTAGTTAGTTAGTTTGTTTTAAAGGTAAAAGGCAGAAAATAGTAAAAAATTGATTAGATTTCATTTAGTTTTTTTACAGATCACCTCCCAAGATTAATGTCTCACCCAGTTAGTTTCTTTTGGCTTCTTTTAAACATTGGCATTTTGCTAACTCACAAATTAAAGGTTATTTACAAAAGCTAATGTAATAGCTACCAGAAACAAATGTATGTCTTTCACTTTCACATTGTTTTTTATTTTAATTTACATTCACTCTGACTGCCGTTTCAATAAAAAAAAAATTCCTGAACTTTATTTTAATTCCTCTGAAATGTAATAGCACCCCCAGATGACACAACAGAAGATGAGTCCATGTTTTCATAAGCGATGAAAACCTTTTGAAAGAACCTTGTGCTGATCAGTATTCTCCTCGTCTCTGTGATGGGATGAAACAGACAGACAAGCCCTCGACCATGCAATCATAATATCGATGCATGCACTGGAAAATACAATACAATATAAATAAATAAAAATGCCCAGAGATTTATTCTGGACTGTGGACTGATTTCACTTCTGATTTCATTTCTATGTGATCAAATGTTTTAACCCCTGAAAATCCCATTTCCCTTCAGGGATCTCAAACTCACTGATTCAGAGACGCTGATTCAAAGTGAAAGCTTTGACTTTTTTTTATTCATAATTAAATRCCACCTTTCTCTGAGCAGTGTAGGTCAGTGTGATTTATCACTGTCTGTCAGTTAAGCATAGCTTGTTGATATTCAGTAATCTCCTCTACAGTGGCTCTAAGGATAACAAATTCAGTTTGTTAAAAAAATTAAAAAATAAAAACCTGTGTTGTGGCTGCACACGTCTGTCTGGAGGACGTTCTTGGTTTCTTGTGTTTAGTGGAAGACCAAGGTCACGAATGTGTACTCCTGGACGTAAAAGAATATATTACTGGAAAGTAACAGGAAAATTATTTATCACTTGTGCTGAGAAGATTAATGTATTAGACACCACAGTAAAAGAAATAAGGAATAAAGTAAGAGCAGATCCCAGAGTGTTTGATTTCTTTTATACTGTAGCCATTTATTTGAAAATGTTGTACATTTTATCATTTTATAGTTATGTTTAAAGTTGTAGAACATTCGTAAAACAATGAATGCCCTTCCAGTTGTGGAAAACTCAATGTTACACCTTTATTTCAGACTGTTAAAACACTTCTGATGTCGTGCTGTTATACTGAATATCAGTATGGCTGTGATACGATCATAGGCATAAAGGTGAGACACAAGGCGCAGCGCAAATATAGAAGATATCACACCCATACTGATATTCAGTACAACAGCATAACCTTGTGCATGATATTGCTTTTATACAGCAGTTCCATAAACACTGTTTATCATCAACGATTAGGATTTGTTTCTTTATTTAACCAGTTATTTTGCTCCACCAACACATGCTTCCACGACYGGTGGAATTAATTAACTGCATCTGSTGAAGCTGGCGACCGACAGTTAGCAACCGACAAGCTAAGCTAGTTAGTGTAATTAACAGAGGTGAAAATAGTTTTAAATTCTTACCGGTACTGTAAAAATGTATAAACACAAAAAATGTAGCCAAAAGGTGAGAATAAACCATGAAGAAGTCTGTAAATATATTAATTTTCACTTTACATTTCCGCTTATTCTGCTTTAGAATATCTGCTCTGTTAACTTCCTGGATCAGCGGTCGAAACCCAAATAGTATTAAATGGAAGGCTAGTGCACTATGTAGGGTGTACAATCCCTTGTCCACACACCAAGTAGTGCCCTTGATCAGGGGTTACAGAGGGATTTGAGATTCAGCCTCGTGTTAGAAGCTAGTCAGCTTTSTAGCTCCCCTTAGCTGTAAATAGGACAACACAGACGGTTCAGAGGCTATTTAGAATGACTAAGAAGCAGTTATTAAAGAGACAAAGTGTTGTTTAAGACGACATAACGTTATCAGATGTGTGTTTTAGCTGAAAGTGCTTCTGTGACTGGGTGTGAATGTGGGTTTTGTCAGGCAGCTGCTCTCTCCTGAGTACTGCGGACCGCACAGACCCACTCACCCACGCTGAGACACACAGTTAGTGTAATAAATGATCATTAAAACACATGTGACGTGGAGTGATATATATAGTTTTGTATAATAAACATCAACTTACAAAAAAAAGTTATCTGTATATCTGACACATCTGTCACAGATCTTTTATTTGCAGCTGCGCTACTGTCAGAGCTACTGCTACAGAAAATGAATCACAATCATCTGACCAATCAGATTAGAGGAATCAACAGCGATTGACAGCAGCAATTTCTTTTTTTTTAAATGTGCAGCAAAACATTTAAAGTGTAAAGAAGAACTACTTCAAAATGTGTTTTTTTTTTGTGTGTGTGTGGCCTTTTTTCCTCTTTGGTTCAGTCAAGATGAAATCTCTCCCTCCCTCTCTCCCTCCCTCTCTCCCTCTCTCTCTCCCTAATACACACACACACACACACACATGTCTATTCAGGGTTTACTGTGTAGAAATAAGCCACAAGTAAAAAGTTCATACTCATGAGACGATCCGAGATGGCTCCCAGTTTGGCACAGAGTGCATTACTTAGCATGTAAAAGCCATTAGTTCATGCCCTGTTCACTTTACTGCACTTTATAGTGAGGCATGAAATTAATCAATCTATATCGCTGCCAGGGATGGCTCCACTCTCTGCACTGTTTATTTCTGGTGCATCACTCGCTAGTGGCTTTATTACTGCAAGTCCAYGCCAACTAAAATGCGTGAAACGTTACTCAACCCAAATACTTCCTGTTATGCTTCCTGACGTTCACTTCCTTCCTTCCTTTTCTCCTTCCTTCCTTCCCCTCTCTCTCTCTCTCTGTCTCTCACTCCCCAGCCAGTGCCATGCACTTTCACCGCACCGTGCCTCTGGGGCTCAGAGAGTGGAGCAGTCTTAATTAAATGTCCTTGGAACAGAATACCTAATTTGCTGCCTCATTTGGCTGCAGATCACCTTCAGGGATAACTGCGGCTCTGCTAAGCTGAAATCATATTTGTCACCATGATAAGCCTGTTTTGAGCCTCTTCTGATTGTAGCATGTGTCATAGATTGTTTAAATCGATCGGATTCTGAAAAAATAAAAAGGTTATCGTCTTTTAAAATTGGATGTCTACATGAAAAATCTCACATCAGTAAAAATCAATTAGACATGATAGACTAGATGTGGTATATGACTTAAAATGAAGGCAAAGCTGTAAGGCAAACAATCCAAACAAATGGAGGTATRGTTGTTCGGGTGGGGGGGACAGTGGACGGGGACAGGCGGGGATGGGGCGAGCTCGACATTTTCTCATTGATGGATTGAAAGAGATTGTGTTGTGGGAAATTATGTTGTGTGAGATTAGCAAAGATTAGCACAGGCTGATATATTGCAGAAGACACTCACTGTGTTTGTAGTCGAGACAAGGGTAGAGGGGGGGTGGTCTTATCTCATCGTGAGAATGCGTGGGTGTGGGAGGCAGGGAGAGAGCGAGAGAGAGAGACAGAGACAGAGAGATTCCTGTGTGCTGACGTGGTCAAGGAGACAGACAGTGAATGATAATGAGGGAGAAGACTGCAAGCGTATGCACACAGCTTCAGTCTATATCACCATTCTGTGGTCTCCTAAACTGCACCGTGACACCTTTTTCCAGTTCACTACTACTGCTAGCAATATACTCTGTGTCAGATTGACCCTGACCTTCTCTTTTAAGTTTAATTTAATAGAAATTGAGTTGATAAATTTTTTTTATCTAGTAATTAGTATCATGTTACACACAAAACTACAAATTTCAAACCACAAAGTGCAAACAGGTATATAAATATATAAACTTAAATATATTCCATCCATCCAGGAACCTAGTCCAACAGTGARCAGTGTATCTGTTCCCATTTGTCTGACTGTGGGAGGACCTCCAGTTAACATTCACAAACTATTGGCAAATACCAATTTCCATAATCTGCATGTCTTTGGACAGTGGGACAAAACCGACCAATCATAGGGAGAACATGCAGTCTTCATACACACGGACCGGTCACAGGAACCGAACCTGGGCAAGGCAACAGTGCTAAGCACTAAACCACCAGGCTACCAACTATATATTACAAATAGCAAAAAGGTATTTCATGTATGTCTCACAGACTTTATTAACTATATAAAAATATGTGTATGCTATTAGCTGTTGAAAACTGCACGGCCAAAAAAGTAACTTTTTCAGAAGGGTCAAATTATTGTCCTGAAGCAAACAAAGAAAACAACTAATGATATCTGAAATGTCTGGAATTGGTTTAAGATGGTGCTGAACCCTCAACTCCATAGTAGAAATGTGGTCAGATAAAAATTATGACATAGGATCACTTAAATGCATAGAAATGTCCAGTAGAATTCTGATGTTAATAATGTTTTATTGTCAAACTAAGAGCATTTTCACACACACACACAATGTGACAAGAGCTCAGAGGATTGGGACTAAACAGCTGTGTGTCCATTAGTGGTGGATCATTCATGAACGATTATTCTTTTTGAACAAGTCTTTAACGTGGCTCAGAAGAACGAGTAGTCTCAGAGAATGATTCTTTTGTTTTGTTTTTTTCAACTGGGCAAAGCATCGCAAAACCTCCGTAGGTTATGTACAGGAAACAGAAATTAGTCGTTACCTCCCGAGTCTTGGTCCAAATCGTTCGTTCTCTTGCCACGTCACTCCCATAGACGCCATGCAGTGCAGTACACAGGAAACAGCCGAGTCACTAAAATGATCTAAACGTCCCATCACTATTGTCCATAAGAAAACCACTTGTTAGTGAGACTCATCAGAAAGAAGAAAAGGCTCAAGCTTTCTAGGRAACATATACAGTATATTATATACATATAGTACAGTATATTATATTATATACAGGAAAAGGTCATATGGTCGGATGAGTCCAGATTGACTCTATTCCAGAACAGT
>QMIH01001515.1:110944-134780 GCA_003987875.1 Clarias batrachus | reverse complement strand
AACATTATGGGGCAATAAAATTAAGTCAGCTGATGACCTGAATGTACTGAATGACCAGGGAATCACAACCGTGGGGCTTTTCTTCCCTGATGGCACGGCCACAATCCAGGACTTGTATTTTGAAAAAGTGGTTCTGGGAGCATGAGGAACCATTTTCACACATGGACTGGACACTACTGTATGTTGTCCTATACATTTGTCCCGTAAGCCATATTTGCAAATATAATGTAAAAGTTTGAATGTTAAACTTAATGGTAACTTACTTTTAACAGTGTGATGTTTTTTACTAATGAAAAAAAAAAACTAATTCGACCAAAGGACCTTTGTGAAATAAATATGATTTTTTTTTCTAACTATGAATTATCATGTGACAAGGCACACTTTTAGAAAATTGTATAATAATAATAATAATAATAATGAAACAAATTTATCCTCTGGACAAAAATACTGCCAGACATCTTAAAGCCAATCTATACAGCTGTTCGCGGTGAGCTGCTGTGTGTCACTGAACAAATGTTTTAATGCTTTTTATCAGATCAGGCCACTTAGGGAGTAGTGAGTGGGTCGATGGTCCACTCTGACTGATGGGTAATATCATTAGCTCTGGCTGCGATTGGCAGATGTAGCCGGACTGAGGCATCCTGGGATTGATCGAGCTCCTCCTGCAGTGCTCTAAAGCTAGTCGACATAAAATCACTCATTTGTTTATGAAATATTGATATTGGCTGAAATCTCTTCCTGGAGGAGGCCGGGCTCATCAAAGAGTCTGTGTGCAGATCTGGAGAGTCTTTCCTTTTCTCTGCTCTGTGTTAAATCGTTCATATCTTGCTAAACAATTTAAATATGAACACCCATGTACGCTTAGAGGAAGTAGTCAAGGCAGGGAATCACACACACACACTTATACATGGACACATAGAGAGATAGAGAGAGAGAGAGAGAGAGAGCTCTTTCTGCAATAAATGTGTGACTAGCGCCATCTGCCACCAGAACAGACACACTTACAGACGCATAACGGAGGAAGGAGGACGTTTAATGGGCGATCAGGTGGATTAGAGAAGCTCAGGTTCTCCGGCTGTGACACTGAGGCTTGACGGAAGCCACAGTAAAACCTTTATCAGAGATAACAGCTTTCTAGATCAATAACATTAACCAGGACAGAAGCCACTCAACCACTAATGAATACAAGAGTTTCCACTGGCTGCGCTTTGGGTTTCTACTTAGAAGAAACAGTTTCACATTCTAATACAGTAACACTGGGTTTGTGTGTGTAGAAAGAAACCACACACGGCACACGGTTCAGATTTTAAAGTTACTTTTGTTTATATTCATTTATAATCATGCTGCTAGCCTGAGCGCTTTTTATAGCTCCTTTTCTCTGGTGGAAATGATGGATGGTTCCCTAGCTCACCGTCCCAGCAACCTTAATGTCCAGCTTTTATTGAGCTGACTTCAGCATTCTAGGCCTCGTCTTCTCTGCACCAACAAACCTGCACGGTGGGAAATGCTGACTTGCGCGCAAATCCCGTAATTAAATTAAACGTGGCTTTGAGTGGTGTACGTGTCCGCTGCACAGACTTTAACAGCAATCGACGTCAGCYCGCGGTTTGTAAATCGTGATATTGTGTAACAACAGGATACAGAAAATRTGATTATGTGTACGGTACATCGTTCCGATGAAAACTGACAGCAGATCGGTTTCTGAAGTTGTGCTCGTTAAATTAGATCCATTGTGAGTTTTTTTGTCTAATGATAAAATTGAGCATAGGAGGTGCAAGTCCTCAGGGTTCAGTTTAATTCTTATAATTAGGCCAGGGTTCTGCAGTAGAACAAAGATGTAGGAGTTTGGATTGAAATTGTGATCTGCTGGATCTTTTCATAGCTGACATCTTTTATGCTCTGGTTCAGGTCTGGGCAGGCCGTCCTGAGACAGCAGTCTTGTACAGAATTAATAGGGCAGCACTTTGGCAGGCACATGTAATGTCTAAAGCTATGTTTCTTGCCATATTGTTCAGCAAAATCGATATTCATGGCGCTTAGTCTGCAAGATGTTCTAAACTGCGGTATCTGCGAAATATAGKGTCAAAAATAGGCGACTGCACTGCACTACATAACTGCCAAAATATAATATCTAGCCTAGTACAGGATACTCATAATGCACCAAGACCTTTAAGTAAAAAGGGCATTCAAGTCCAATTAGGAATTGTTTAGAAAAAGTGATTGATTATTTACAGAAAACCTTCATCTCAGTGTGGTGATGAGACCTTTAGCCACAGCAAAAATAAAATTCTAATTGGTGCAACCTTCTTAAAGAAGGCCATATTTCCATGAACGATGATTCTGGCCGAGGTGGCTCGGAGCCCACTGCAGTTGTTTTGAGCCTTTGAACATTCAGCGTGTGGAACACCTGATCCTTGAAAATCAACAGATAACTTGTCACCAACTTGCCATCTGTCTGTGGGAACTGTACACACAATCATTCACCAACAACAATTGCATGTTATAGGAACTCGGCTGGTAGCTATTGTCACATCCCCCATATACAGTRCAGTCCTGACCTCGCTCTAAGCCACATGTTTGCGCCAGAGTTTCAGACGAGATCCAGGCAGTGCTATCACGACTCCGGCRTCCTCTGGAAAGGTTCTACCTTGATGGTATCCAAGCACTMGTRAAACACTAGGATAAGTTTGTTAGCGAAGCAGGAGATTTATTGGGAAATAAAGGGAGGTTTTACTCTCAGAACTGCTAATTWGTACCATTAAAAGTCCCGATTTGACTTGAACGCACCTTGTATGGTGTCAGATTTGTAGTTCAGGCTAGAACAACTGGTACATTTTCATTAATAAACCTAATAAACCCCTCCAAGAACCACCTACTTTGTCAGGAAGATACTTGACTCTGCAAATGGTCATACATGTTTACTCACCACTTTGTAAAATGAACTGCTTGTTTTTAACAAAGTGTACAGAGAGCGTATTTTAAGGTGATGAAGTGTCAAGAAAATCATGCAAAAATTAGACTGACGCTAAGACTAGGTGACCTGCATAGCTTTTAATGGCCAAAAGGCAAGACTCGATCAAGTGACTGGGTCAAGATTTTCTAGTATTGTGATATCTGTTCCACAATATGCAATATGCTAATTACATTATGCTAGCATGACATTTGTAACATAGCAAGTATGATTTAGCAGATTTAGATCTTCAAGAAGTCTTTTTTTTTTTTAATAATGCCAAAGTGCATGCTGTGGTTAATTCCTTTATCTACTTTATGAGGATTATGACTTTGGTATTAAGCCCTGTCCTGGACATTAAGACAAGACAGGGATTTGCATTGTGAATAAAGAATAAGTTAAGAACACAGAATAAATACCTCTTGTATTGCCATACATAACCGTGTATGGAATATAGATGATTAGATTTTTATACTCATGATTAAAAGTGTCCAGTCTATAATGACCATTAATCAATAAGGCATCTCATTTAATCTTTTGACCTTGCAGCTAATCTGAATGCACACAGAGGGCCACAGTCTTGCCCTTCTTAGGCATCTCCCAATAATGACATTCTTCTGGAAAGTTCCAAGCCGCAAAACTCTGTTTATGGCAGCTGACAGCGTGGACCATAAAACCAGACAGATGCTTCTCCAGGTTCTCCACCACAGCTTTGGCATCTCCCTTCTTAGTCAGACCGTCCATCAACAGCTGGATGTTATCTTTGGGAACAGRCTGTGGATTGCTGCAGTAGGACACGACTACGTTGGTGTCGTTTACCTGCAGCACATCAAACCAGTTCTGCCCTGTAACAGACTGGAAGTTGTCTCCAGCACGCCAGTTGCGGTAGCTGCTTCCTGAGTGGTTAATAATGCGAACAGACCACCTRACCCAATCGTACTTCCTCACCAGGAAACTGAGCAGTTCCTGTGCTGTGTCTTCGAGRCTCCCTGCCTCTTTGTCTTTAACCAGCCTCTGGACATCCTGATGTGCCTGCTCTGCAAATGAGTTCACACATTCTTCAATGACTTCCTTCATCTTGGTTTCAACCTCTTGGATCCGCTCGCTCCATTCAGAGATCTTCTCCTGCTCTATATCCTCACCCTGAGTGAGGGAACAATGACCTAGCAGGACGATCAACCCCAGGCAGAAGAGTTCTTTCATCCGGACACAGAAGTCTTCAAGGACCCTCCTGCTCTTAGCTTCGTATCTCACCACCACCTCTAGGACGGACTGCCCAAAAGCGTTCGTGCCCATCAGGGCATCGTACAGCACATAGAGGTTCCTCTCCCCTCCYGTCTTGCTGAAATGATCCAAGAACAAGCGTCTCTTGACCTCCCGAAACTCTGGCTTGGCATCCAAGATGTCGAGATATTTGCGGAACTGGTTGCGTAGGTTCTCCTCCACGGAAAAGTACTGCGAATCGACACGTCCCTTCTGTATCTCATGGTTGATGTCTTCGAGCTGGGACGAGATCACGTCAAGCCTATTCCTCACGACTAAGAACTGCTCCTTGACATAGAACACCTCCTTGCTTTCAACGTTGTCCAAGGCAAGCTTCAGGACAGGTGCAGCGGCTTCACACAGCGGAAAGATCTCCCCGACGGTGCTCGCCAAGACCTCGGCTCCTCTCTCGAACAGCTCCATTACAGCCTCGATGGCCTCCTTCTTCTGTGCCACCACTTTCTCCAATGGACTGGGCATGGCTGAAATCAACAACCAAGMAAAGGGTATTAGGAACATGCAGTCTTGAAAACCCTACTGGGAACTGGGGAGGTTATCTGGAATCAGTATTACAGTCATTACAGTAAATTTCTCTCTCTTTTGTTTTGTATTTTTTAGAAACATACTCGTTAGTTTATGCAATGGTTAGATAATGATAAAGCACTTAAGAAAGGGACAAAAGGAAATAAATATCAGCTTTTTGTTTRGGTTGCTTTTTTGTGATATTATGTGTAAATAAACATTTTAAAAGCTATGAATTTAAAATGACTCATCWGCTGAACTTTTGATTAATAATAGGTTTTCCAAATAAAACAAAAACATTTATTTATAGATAAATAAATAAATAATGACGCATGGAAATGCCACCTTTCATGTACTGTAGGCTGGGAAATGTGCTATTTTTAGCTCGCCCTATTTAAAATAAATGAATAACAGACACCTCAATGAAGAAAAAAAAATCTGGTTACATTTATTGCACTTTTTAAAAATATCCTTAGAGGTATATTTATATAAGGTATATAAGGGCCCTTTCAAAGAGACACACCTTAAAATCCCCTTAGCTACAAGGACGATATGAATATAAGAAGAGATGGACAGATGGCATTACCTGAAATGGATGAAGATGCACAAATCCAAATGTTTCTGGAGGAGCCAAAGTCCTTTTTTGGAGAAAGGAAGGAAGGAAGGAAGGAATGTCCCTTAAGTTTTCCAGGTTTAGTCGTGTGCTGAGGGTAAAGCATCGGGAGAGGAATGATGCGTGTAGAAAAGAGAGAGAGAGAGAGAGAGAGGGAGAGAGAGAGTCGTGCGCACTGAGCCATGAGCCATTTTTGGGAAGCTCTTCGTGACAGTCGGGTAAAATCTCCCTCAGCTTTAATCACACCTCACTAAAACACCGTGTCTGGATTTTTTATGTCTGAATTTGTTTGCTTTTTTTTGTTGTTTGTTTGTTTGAAACATTTGTCTTTTAGCTGCGTCGTGATCCTTGGAGAGGAGGATATTTACGCATGGTGCGCAACATTTCTCCGACCCACCGGCCACACGTCCACTGATCATTTTCCCACCAGCACAAAAAAACAAACCAAAAAAAGGTAGGTGCTTTATGAATTATTGATGGAGAAATATCAGGTAACTGATGTCATAATTCCTAGGATGCTTTTTACAGTGTTGGGGATAATGGTGATATTCAGGCTGGTTGGTTATTTGGTAAAAGATTGTAGACTGTATACACACACGAGACTTGCCTTTCTCTCTCTGATTATTATTCTCGATGAGCTGAGAATCGACCAGTGGGAATGAAATGTAAAAAAAAAAAAAAGGATTGGAATTCATTTGTAAACAATGTTTTCATATAAAGGTCACGCCTCAATTATTTATGGACTGTAACCTGCGACAGGAGCTACTGTAGGCTCACCACCCTGGCCTCGATGTCTACACAGGATCACATTCATCTCATTTAGAGACAATGGTGTAGAATTGGAAATAGACTGGAAATTTCAGTATTAGGTCTAATATGCCAGTGTTTCGGCTTTTCATGGAATAAATACCTGGTGAAAGCTTATGAGGCTAGCCATGTACAGTAGAAAATAAAATTAGACATGATGCTTTACCAGACTAGGTTACCATACTAAGTGTTGTTTTATTATTATTATTATTATATATTTTTTATTATTATTACACCACTTGGTGTTTTGGTRTTCTCTTTAGTAAATATGCAGGGAGGAATTTGCATTTCTCTTTTTTTCATAGTGATTTTGGATTAACATCAATAAATCAGCATTTAAGCTTGTTCAGTGTAACCTTCCTCCTCAAAGGGAGGCCCCCGAACCTGTTTTACCCGCTTTGAGAGGAATGTCAGAGGGGTTTTAAAGTGTGTTTCTGACTTATGGGAATGTATTGCATTGTTGTCTTTTGAAATCCTACACTTAGTGATCGTTCGGTACATTGTGTAATTAACTTGGCAAATTGTCAGGTTTTAGAAAAAAAAAAAAAAAAGAACAAATCCGTTCCTAAAAACCTCATACAGTATACTCATAACTAATTGACCAGCTTTGGGGGAAAAAAGAAGCTAACATTTGATTCTGTTTGGTTTTTAGGGCAGGAAATGATAAATTATTAATCCGTCTTGGGCGGCGTAGTGGCTTAGTGGTTAGCACTGTGGCATCATACCTCCAGGGTCCGGGTTTGATTCCCGCCTCGGGGTATGTGTGCATGGAGTTTGCATGTTCTCCCTGTGCTTGGTGGGTTTCCTCCAGTTACTCCGGTTTCCTCCCACAGTCCAAAGACATGCAGATTAGGCTCATTAGCATTCCCAGATTGCCCATAGTGTGTGAATGAGCGTATACTGTAAGTGTATGGATGTGCATGCCCTGCGATGGAGTGGGTGTACCCAGCCTCGTGCCCTAAGTCTCCCGGGATAGGCTGTAGGACCCTGTATACAGGATAAAGCGGTAATCAGTAATCATCCTGTCAAAAGAACCAGTCTCTGGTGTTAGCACCACAAACAAGCTTTTTATACTGTAAGAACTCTATTATTTATATTGAAGAATGCAATGGGAATAACTACTGTAAATGTCTTGCTATAAATGTAACCATAAAGTGTTCAGGTGAACAAACATTAATGATCAGTAATTGGTCTTTTGACACAATCGGGATTAGTTATGTGTCACTGAGTATAATAATGATCTGTGATTGGTCAGTCCTAACAAACGGTGTTCTGTGATTGGTCACCGGGAACAATAGTCATTTGTGATTTGTAATGAAAGCTTGGTCATTGGGAAAAATAATGAGCTGTGTTTCTTCATAGGGAACAAAAGTGATCTGTGATTGGTCATTTGGAGCAGCAGTGATCTGTAATTTATGATCAGTTCTTGGTTATTAGGAATAAAACTGATCTTTGATTGGTGTGTTCTAGCAGTGATGATCAGTGATCTGCCATTAGTCATGAATAACGCTAGTGATTTGGAGGGGTGTAACGCTATGCATATTCATATTTGTACTGTGTGGAACATGATGTTCAGTCTGGTGCAGGCTGTGGTCTGAGTGAATACAGTCCAGCTTTAAATAGTGCCCGGTGATGTTCTCCATTATCTTAGTTAACTGGAATTAATGTCTTACCTCATTTTTTAAAAAATATTCTAAATTAGACTGTATATGTTGATATCAATGTGTAGGTTTATTATCAATGTATTAAATATAAAAAAATCCTGAGCAGCCAGTGTGTGACTGAGGACTTAAATATTTAAATATAATTTCTGCTATATGGAATTTACAGGTTTGTAAAGACAGATGAACCGGTTTATGGGAAATATAATGCTGCAGTTTTTCGGGTGTCATTTTTCGACCTGAGTGTGTTCGAAAGACAAAGTTGGAAACTGAATGCCTCAAGCTAATATAATATCCTTTAAATATTTATATATACTGTATATACACATTTTAGTTTTTTGTTTTTGTTTTTTAAAGAAAGAGAGAAAGTTTTGAGCCTTTTGTGCATTCTTTATGTGTTCAGGAAATGATGGCCAGTTTGAGACGGTGATTACAAGTTAATATTTTTACAAGTTAAAGTCATATTGAATACAATTCCAGTTCTTCAGTTTGCTTAAAACATACTAACCCGTGCTGAACATGACTTCTAAACCGAGGTCGGTACTGATCCGTGACGTTTGAATGCCATTACACCCTCTAGTGATCAGTGATTAGTTTTTGGGAACATCAGTTTGCACCAGTGCAGCTCAGACAGGCTTATGCGCTGGTCAAGTCAAGTGACCTAGCTCTTTTAATTTGTCCAACCAGACGCTGTGATGCACAATATCAGGAAAAAGACTCGCCTACCCTCTTACTCGAACATCCTTTCTGAAGTATTTTACAAAAGGGTCAAAACAGTCAACACATTTAGAGGTCGGGTTTCTACACTGGTGTGACACAACTATACACTAGCAGAAGGGTGGGCCTTGTTGCTGAACCACAGAAAGTTAATTAAACTAATGAAAGTGTCACTGAACACAATCCAGCACTGCATTGTGTATTTTTTTTTCTTTCATATTTATATATATATATAAAACATATATACATATTTATATATAAAACATTTAATGTATTTTGGGTGACTGGTTCTGACTATATAGCTTCATAGTTGGGTCGAGTTTATTATAACCAAGTAATTCTTTCTTGTTAAAACTTTTTTTGTATTAATCTTTCGTTCATATTACACGACTCTTAGTGTGAAAGAGTAATTCTGGGTGCATGAGGAATAATTTTATCACATGAACTGGCCACCACATTGTGTGCTGTAATCAGAACTAAATGTGACTGAAAGGAATCGTAGAGGGTGCAAGTTTTATTATTATTATTATTTTTTTGCTGGCATTCTAAATTGTAACAGATGGAGCATGATGAATTTCTTGTAACAGTAATAGGATATACTTTATAGTCCATAAGTTTGGAGTCAAGTCAAAACATATTGATTAATGTCCTATTAAAATACCTTCATCTTACAAATATGAGTTAGTAAACTGCTTTTGTTTTATACACTTGCAGTTTTTTTTCTTTTATTTAATTTATTGATATTTTTTTTTTCATTTGTTTCCTACATTTTGTCCTGCAATTTATTAAGCCAAAAATATTTTAAGCAGTTTATTAGTAATAATTCAAGTAATTGCAAAGAGCTGTAACCATAAAAGGCCACTAGAGGTCACTGGTGGGTCAGTACAGAGTGCTAGATTTCCTCTGAAAATTTAACTGCTTTCAAAAACAGAAATGATTGAAAATGCAGATAACTTATTAAAGGCCCTGTTTATTCCATTTTAGCCTCTGAATTCTTTTAATGTCTCTAGTTAGTCATATCTAACCATCTAACCATAAGTTTAATTTCCTTCTTAATGAAGAACACTTTTCAGCCGCCGAAGAAAACATTTGCACTAATTAGGACATAAGGTGTAAGAAGTTACTATTACTCTTTCTTGTTTTAGGCCAGTTGATAGTCTCAGTTATTTTAATGGTCATTTCAATTATAAAATACAAATAATTATAACAAAAATATCTAATGCGGGATGCCACGTTCCATTCTGAGCTTGAGTTAATTTAACTAAGCTATTATTGATTTTAGTAAACGCTCTTTGACTTTTACCATGTGAGGTGTAAGATTTACTATTTGTGTAAAAATCATAGAAATCTCCCTATGGAGAAAATTCTCAGTTAATTAAAAAGGATCTAAATTGTATAAACAAAGTGAGTGACTTCTTACACCCTATGTCAAATTCAAATTCAAATTTTATTTGTCACATACACAGTCATACACAGTACGATATGTAGTGAAATGCTTAGGCGACTGCCCGTGACCTTAGAATAAAAACTATTTAAGACTATTTACACAAAAGAATATAACAAAGAACGTAGAAATAGATTTAACTAAGCATAAAATAATAATAATAAAATATATGTACAGTAAAAAATATACAATAAGAAAAATAGGAAAAATATAAGAGAATCAAAAAAAATATAGAAAAAAAATATAAGAGAATAAGAAAATTAGAAAACCTGGGTGCAAGTGTAGAAAAAAATATACATGTCCTAATTAGCTTTCTCCTGGTCAGGGTCATGGTGCACCAAGATGGATGAGACATCTGCCCATACAGGAGCATGTCACCATGCACTCATCAATTCACTTACAATTTAACATAACCAGTCAACCTACAAGAATGTTTCTCTTGAGTAAATTCATACACGTAGTAGAGGATCATGAGAGTAACCTGAGCTCAGTATCAAGCCTCAAACTGTGGAGTTGTCTGGACCTTTATCTTCATTTCGGTAATTACCTTGAGAATTAATAAGAATCCTTTTTATCTTTTTTTTTTTTAGCCATCAATCTTAAGGAACCTTTTTCATATTTACTGACCTCTAGTGGTAGAAAGATTAATTAATGGCTCAGGTGCAGGAGAGGTGGCAAACATGCTGACATAAACTTATGCAATTTAATTTTTTTGCTAATGACCCCACATTTTCAGAGGTAGTATTAAATGGAGAAAAAAATGCTTAAACAATTTATTACATAATTCATTATTTCTGTAGTCAGTATTCATTTAATTAAGATATTTTGTTTCATGAACTGTTATCGTGTTAAGCTTGGCAGCACAGTGGATAAGTGATTAGCACTGTCACCTTGCATCTCCAGGGTGCAGGTTCGATTCCCACCTTGGGTCTGTGAGCATGGAGTTTGCATATTTTTCCTGTGTTTGGTGGGTTTCCTCCAAGGACACCAGTTTCCTCACACAGTCCAAAGGCATGCAGATTAGGCTAAAATGGATGTGTTAAGTATTTAAATAAGACTACAGGCTGTAAGAGCAGTGCTGAAAAAGCACGAGACATTATTAAGCAATATAAAGCATTATATTTACATGATGGGGTGGAAATAAAAAGATCTGTCTATCTAGTACATCTCTTCGCAGGACAAATTATATTCCTTATTTATTATATATATCATAATTATATACCCTTATTTAGAACCCTTACACGTCATAAAAAGTGTACAAACTCTTGTTTTATATGTACAGTACAGTACATTACTCTATATGCCTTGGCATATGGTTCAGACTTGAATTTGAACAGACAATGGCGGCATCTAGTGGCAGTAGGTGGAATTGTGTGGATTGTTTGACGTCACACGTTGTAATTTAATGCTGAGTCACGTTCACAATATTACACTTCATTGTCGTTCCAAAGCAAAATGTAGGCTTTACATTCAATCAATGGTCGCAGTTACAGTGAGAATAAACAATAATTTCAGTACTTGTGGAAAATAATCSAAGCCATTTTCTGCATTCGTACATCCGTATCTTTATTGGTAGTGCATAACTGCTTTTTATTTTTTTTTTCATATACATCATTGATCAGCAACTAAAAAAAATCATTTAAAAAAAGAAAGGAAAAACAGGAAAGCATCTTMATTTTTACAATGCCTCTCATTGTTTCTGGTGCATGAAGTATTTTCCAATATTTCTTTT
The DNA here is from genome assembly GCA_003987875.1 of Clarias batrachus. Lineage (NCBI taxonomy): Eukaryota > Metazoa > Chordata > Actinopteri > Siluriformes > Clariidae > Clarias > Clarias batrachus. The sequence goes on along the minus strand of QMIH01001515.1, from coordinate 123,071 downwards.
AACCAATGTCCACGGACCAGAGACAATGAACCGTTTCAAAGAAAKATTTATAACCTTCTCTCATTTTAAAAGTGCGTATGTAGATTTCAGTAACATGTCTATAAGCATGACAAAGGTTATCTACATATAGTTCAATATGTACGCGCACAGACAAGAGTAAAGGCARTAATGGATTCATARAAGAAAGTGAAAGTTGATATAAGGAACAGTGTAATATATGCAGGAGGCACTAATGGCATGGTTCAGTAAATRGACCAGGGAAGATGATCATGCACTTTAAGCAGGTTGGTCTAAATCGATGCTGCAGATACAGTATATAATGCAAGTTAAGTACAGTTATGAGTAAGACTGGASAGCTGTGGCGCAAATCTGTGACAACAAACTTAAACGGTCTATCCTGCAATTTCATTAGGATATTAGAGTGACCAGGTTTGAGATTTTCTTATTTAATTGTTTGGTCCTTGTCAGGAAACTATGATGATTGTATTTTAAGCCAAAAGTAAAAAAAATTAAAAAATTAACAAAAAAGGCTCATACATTTAAACCTCTTGTTCTTATTGCTGGAACAGTGGAATAATATTAAGTCTGGGACCATTGCCTCATGTATTACCTCATGTAGTGTAGCCGACGCAAGTAAAATAATGCCATACTGATACAGTAACGCAAGACTGCAATAAGTTTAAAGAAAAACATGAACTTGGGATGTTTGTAGTGTTTAGTCTCATAAGGCTTTAGTGTTTTTACATGAGCAAAGGCATGCTGTAAGCCAGAAGCATGTAGTGTAAGCTGTGAGTGTTCCTCCTTCATCCTGCATTGAAGCCAAAGTTTTAAACCYAAGTAGTGTTCAGATTATTAAAAGAAAAACGTTAGTGTTCACAACACCAGATGCAGGACATTCTTCGTTCTAGATTGTTTAAAAGCTGTAGTAGAACCACCCAAAGTACAGGGAGTGCTGTTGAATGGCTGAACAAACATCTTGGATGTGGATGTGACAATACACACACACACACACACACACACACACACACACAATCTGTAAAATAGAGAGACTGTTAAATAGGGATATTTGTTTTTGGTTCAGCGTATAGGATTTGAAATATATACTGTCTATGTTGGTGTAAATTGGGCAAATACAGTCCTATATTAAGCATGAAGATCTGGCATCATCATACTCCTTTTACAATGTCCATAAAGCTGAAAGTGCAAGATTATAATGTAGGGCCTAGGCTTTGTTCATAATATTAAACATTACCTAAAGGGAAATATTGGCTTTCTAGAATCGTTCTCGTAACAGCCACAGTCAAACATGCTGCTATTACTTTCAAATGTAAAAAAAAAAACATTTGAAAGTTGCCCCTCCAAAAAAAAAATCACTTTTTGAAAATATTTTCAAATGGCACAAACAATTTGAAAATACTCACATGAGCAATCCAGCCCAGTAGGTGGATGTGATGTGATGATAAAACAAGGTGAGGTAATCAAGCTCATCACATGAGAAATGACTATACATTCAGAACGAAAATATACAGTATATGTGGATGGAGATTTAGTCAAAATGGTGTATAACCCTCTAAGGACACTGTAGATCAAATCAGACGAATCTCAGTCAATCAGCAGTTGACTGTCAAACCCTTACCGCTTTGATAAGAAATTTGCATATCGCGACTGTGGCTTTAACGTATTCTTTAAACAGGCAAGGGAAAATCCTCAGGTGGAGTGAGTGAGACTGTATGTATGTATGAGAATGTACAAAATAAACGAATGATGTTCTTACACCAGGAGCAGTGTACAGTATGTGACAGCATGTAAAAAAACAGAGGGGATGATGAGGAGAGTGAGTTAAACCAAAATAAATGAAACACCGTGAGGAACAGCAGTGAAGCCCTAGAGAATATCGAATACATGACAGAGAGGGCGTGAGTGGAGGACCCCTAACCAGACACAGCATAGACTTCTATGGACTACATGAGGAGTCTTCTGCGTCTTTCGATCAGGGAAAAGGAATCACTTGCACCTCCGGAGCATCTCCTGCATCCTCTCTTGAACGTTCTCCATCTTCTCAGCCCACTCCTCACTCAGACCCTCTTCATCATCACCGATGATGGCAGCGTAACCCATCAGAGCAATGAGGCCGATGCAGAACAGGTAGGTGAGGCGTGTGCACAGGCGCTCCATCACCCTCCGATCTCCTTGAGAGTGAGTCATGTAGACCTCGAGGATGGGCCGGCTGAAGAGCTTGGGCTTGCCCATGACCCCGTCGTAGAGTGTGTGCAGGTTCTGGTCGCCCAGGTCGTTGGAATAGCTTTCTTCGAAATCATCACGCTTGCGCTCCTTGTGCGCGGGCCGTGCCTCCACCACCTCCATGAACTTACGGAACTGGTTGCGTAGGTTCTCCTCCACGCGGCTGTACTGCCCGTCCAGTGTCTCCTTCTTGATCTGGAGCAATGTACCACGGTTCTGCACTGAAAGCTCATCCAGGGCTCGGTTCACGCTGCCGAATTCACGTCGAAGAGTCTGAATCTCCTCATCATCCACGTGGTGCAGGACGACGCGGATCAGTGAGCCTGCCACACCGAAGATGGGGTTCACCACAGCGGCGGCTGAGGAGATGGTGGCTACACACTCCAGCACCTTCACCAGGCCTCGCTTCAGCTTGTCGCGGTCCTCCAAGATCTCAATGTCAGCCATGACCTAAAAGAGAAACGTTGGCCTGACGAGGAGGAGAAGAAGATATACTTTAACTATGTTATACTGGCAACTACCTTCACTCAGAGCACTCTGTTTCAAAACAGGTGATGTACTGCAAATTCAAAGCAGATTGTGGTAGACCAGATATGTTTCTATGAGAAGTACAGAATTCTAGTACAGAGTTATTTTATGTAACGTCATAAAATATCATTCCTGTTAAACCCATTTCTCCAGGCAAAAGTCCATGCGGTGAATATTTATGTAAAGCACTGTATATGCTAAGAGACTGGAAACACCTTAGGGTAATTTCTTATAGAGATCCACTCAGATATACTGCAGTGACACACTAACGTAATGCTTTGGAAAGGCTGCAGCTCTCAGTATCCTACCAAATGCAAAACCCTCATTTGCATTCTGCTCCATGGCGAGTACCAGAAATGCTCAGAGTGAGCTACATGCCCTTAAAATATATCAGAATGGATTCTTAGACTTTTACAATTATATTAATCATAAACTTCATAGGATCGATTATTTGTTTTCCCAAGACAGACTAAGATAACAATCAATCAAACAAAAGGCAGAATTTTAACTTGGAAAAGACAAATATTTATTCCCGCACAGTATGGTCCACAGTTACAATGGATTGGAAACAGTCAGGCAGAGTGAAGAAAATTAAAAAATGAAATACACGAGTCCAGCTTGCATGACTATCCATTCAGCAACACTTAACATTTATATATCATGTAACAGTTTTTGCATAACCTCTTTTAAAGTGAATAAAAAAAGTGATTGGAATTTTAAGTGCTAAGCCAAAAAAAGCATCGAAAACAATACAAGAATAGAAAGAAACAGTTTTCTTATTGCCTATAATATAAATAGCATTGATTGTTTATAATTGTCTCCATTATAAAGCAGTAGAAACTAAGACAGCGGTGGTTTAACAACCTTTCAGTGCATTTGGCATGACTCCTACTAGTTACACTTGTCCAGGGCTTCTTGCATCTTTGTCTGAATGTCGAGAACCCTTTGAGACCACTTATCCCTGACTTCGTCCTCGTCATCCTCCGTGACTGCGTAGTAGGCCATCAGTGCCATGAGACCGATTTGGAAAAGGTGAGCCAAATGACCGCATCTGGCCTCCATGACCGTTCTTTTCTTCTCGCAGTGCTCTAGATAAACGTCCAGGATTGGCCTCGCAAAAAGATTCTTCTTTCCAGTGATTCCTCGATAGAATACGTCCAAGGGCAGGTCGCTTTTGTCCTTTTCATAAGTATCCTTAAATTCTTCCATGTAGTGCTCGGCATTGTCAGGGAGCGACCTGACCCGGTCGACCATTTTGTTGAAGGCACCGTACTGGTGCTTGATGTACTCCTCGTACTTGCCGAAAGTTTCGTTGATTTCTTGGATGCGGATATCGCGGAGCAGCTGCTTGTTCTGCTGAGAGATGTTCTCCAGTTTGGCATGAATCTTCTTAAAGTCCTTGTCTAGCTCATGGGCTTCCTCTTCGACCAGGCCTTTCCTCACTACACCAACCAGAGAGGTCACGATGCCAAACAGGGGGTCGATGGAGGAGGCGAAGGAGGACACTTTCTCCACATAACCTAGCACCTTGGCCGCAGTTTGTTTAATTTGCTCCTTGTCTGCCATGAATGCAGAGGGGTCGCTGGCTTTGTGACGTCTACCGAGCCCTTGGTCCCCTGAGAAAGAAAAAAAAAAAAGAAGGAAACATGAGTCAAGAAACCAAAGGAGAATTGCACAACTACTGACTTCTGCCACTGATTATCCAAATCTGAGCCATCATTCACTACACACATTAGATATTTCAATGATCATGTTCATGATCTAACTATCTGCTTCCGTTACCATCCATCCAGAAGGAGAAGGTTGCTGTCCAGTTCTGAAACAAGCGTGGACAGAATCGGAGAATGTGCCAAAAAATGCACTCATAATTACGGATCAGCTTCGAAAGCCAAGATTTGATCCGAGATTCCATCATTATTTGAGTACATACTGGAGTTGTTCGCGGAAAATCTAACTTTAAACCATTAGGGAAGCCTATATAGATTTCTTCCAAACCAGACTTAAATAAAGCATCCTATAGGCTACTGAAAGCCAGTTGGCATTCTTTCCTGAAGTGTAAACAGATTCTACTTTAATGTCATAAATGATTGATTTTCATTCAACAGTGAATCATAGACTGTATCTCTTGTAATCCCAAACCACAAACAATTAGCTGGCCTTCTTCTGCCCACTGTTTTAACATGTGACAGACATTCGGAGAAAGAACTGCCATATGAGTATGACACCCTTAGGATATATTTATACATATATTCATGAATTAGGTTACCTAATATAGAGGCTATGCTGCACTGAAGCACTGCCCAATGTCAGGCTAAGCTGGTTAGCTCAAAATGAAAACAACCCAGATGCTCACGCTATCAACCCCAAACACGAAGCAAGATCGGTACAACAAACTGACTTAACACGAGGCATGCTGATTAAACAGTGAACAGGAAAACAGAAAACGGGCCCAAGCTAAGGATCTTACCTGCTTTAACGTCTGTAGCTGTTCCCTTCCTAATGGTGCTGCTGTGTTTTTCGTGCAGGCAGCCACTATCTCAGCCTCAGGCTGGAGAGACCGCCCCTGCCCCTCTGCTATATATGGCCAGGGTGAGGGAGTGACGCATATCTGAGCAATGCTCATTGGGTTAGGGCGGGGAGGAAGAGAAGGAAGGAGGGGGGGGGGTTAAAAATGCAGCCGTTCCGCAGTCCTTTCTTACAGCTCAGAAAATGGCTGCCACACTCGGCGTTGCAATTGGTTAGCAGCGATTCAGAAGTATGCATTCGCTTTTTAGACCTGTGCGTAATGAGAAAGGAGCAGTCTAGAGAAAAATGTTCAGGAAATGGATGCCATTGTTGGTCGAGGCATTGAGAGGAACTAGAATGTCCAGATACCGAGATGAAAACAAAAGTGTGGTGTGAATAGATAAGTAAACAAAGAGCGGACGCTCGGGGAATGTGGTGCGAATACTTTTAACACTGTTCACATTGTTGCGGCAGCTGCTGGACAACTGTTCACACTGCAATCGAATTCTGTGCAGCTGCCCTTCAGGACAACTGTGACCAGCTTTAAGGACAGAGTCTGTCCCCAGCTGCTGTTTAGACAAATTCTAGGCTTTAAGTATTATTAATGAGGTTTTAATGCTTGGATTATAGGTACAGTATGGTAACTGTATGAGACCTGTATAACCTGCTGTAAGAATTTGTGGACAGATAAAAAGCAGTGATACTCTTCTTCTTTATAAGGCTTCCCCCCCCATCATAGTAACTGTATATTTTTTAGAACTTCACTTTTTCAAAAATTATGTCATAACATGTTGCACTGTGGCGACACTTTGGGAAAAACGGTAGAATATTTCAAAATCCAGATTCTAAATGGCATATAAGTGAGGAACTGATATAATGTCATTTTGACATAATTATTCACAAATCCCTTGCTGTAGCGTTTTAATCACTATTCTAATTATCTAAACTGTTAGTAACGAGTGAATATGGCAGAGTTCACACAGTAGGCCTGTTTAATTGTTTTTAAAAATCTTAAACTTTAAAAAAGAAGGTCGTCTTTATTCTTTTGGCAGAAAAAGACATTATTTCAATCGCTGATCGTTGGCTTTTCTGCAATTTACAAAGATTGTCTCGACCACAAACAAACAACTTTCAAACTAATTGTATGTATTATAAGAATCATTATTCTTTAATTAGCCATTACTTCATTTACTAATACACTAACAATGACCTCTAAGATAAGGCCATGAGTCAATACTCTATATTCGACATTCTACTAGATGGAAACTGGTAACTTGTAATTCCAAATAAAACAAAAGCAAACACCTTTTAACAAGAAATTCCAACATCACAAATTAAAGTCAAATCCAAAGTGACTGCTCAAAGTATCAGCAGTAAATGAAAAGCACCACTTAGTATCACTTTTTAATAAGTTATTCTGCGTATACTAGAATTGACTTTAGATCAGGGGAAATGTAGGCACGTTTGCATTTTAACTGGACTACTTCTGAAGGGAATCACCAAGTGGCTGCCCGATGCGATATTATCACGAGGCCCAGGTGCTGATTTGATCTGTATTGTCATTCTATAATTATCATATACCTCGATTCGATATTAATTTTAAAATTCTAAACAAACGTAGTAAATATTTCATTCCCAGTTTAGAGTGCAACTGAATAAAATTTTCTCTGCTTTGAAGAGGTAAATACATACTCATCCCTGTTAATAACAGATAAATATAAGGGCTTCCACAATTTTTTTCCCCGTCCATGTTTGTAGCTGGGATGCATGGAAATAAAAAAAATAATGTAATTCTTAGCTCTGACATCCTACATCCAATTAAGAGCAAGATTTTTAATTAGGTTTTTAATTAATCTGACATTGCTTTGACCTTCATCTGAAATTCTTAAGGCAGTGGATGAGGGTGTGTGTATGATTACCATTCCTGACCTTCATAAAGCACGTGTCTGTGGTATGRAATATATAACGGGTGTTAATTATTGGTTTGTCTGAATATTTTCCAAGAACACAGGAAAGAAACTGATACGGAATTTTAATTATCATTATTACCTAATAATTAATACTAATTATTAATATTAATATTATTATTATTATTATAAAAGTGATAGTGATAAAGCCTAAAATAAACATGACTGCCCTTTATAGTCTGGTTTAAATATTCATAATGTGTGAAGAAGGCATTTCATTAGGATGTTAATGCATGGATTAGTGATAATACACTAATCAATAAAATAAAATAAAATAAAATAAAAGTGACCCTAGTGACAATCCAGAAATTATTTCCATTTTCCTTTTTTGAAAATACCCGAACCCTTACACATACCCCGAACCCTAACAACATAACCCTTGAAACATAATTTTTCTAAATGCAGAGCAGGTTTTTASACMTGATTCTGTCATGGACATTTGCGATTATAGTGAACTGCAAGAGTTGTTCTTTTTATTTCTCTATATAATCTCCTGCACTCATCTCAGTGTTTCATTACTGCTTGGACACCATCAATTAGAAAGTTGTCTCAGTACGCCGGAGCCGTGATCAGACTGACTGACTGTTTTACTGCGGCTCATCACTAGAGACTCATCACTCTACTAACYTTTCTGTAAATGTCATCACAAGTCCCAGTTTGACTTGAACACCTCTCGAATTGATTGTTTTAAGTGTAAGTGCTGGTTATGGTTGTCCCCCTCTGAGGAAACGTCCTGCATCTATCCCAACAAACAAGTTTTTACYTAGAACTAAATGTATAAACCTTTAAGAATGTACAGTAAACCGGTTTATTTACTACATAGTGAAAATCTCGTGGTTCAGTCGGGTATATYGATGCCTTACACACTGGCGGGTGTTACAGCAGTAACCTGATACCGAGCATCAGTATGAAGGATACCTGCATGTTTGACACTGTGAATGCCAGTTGTTTTCTACCTAACATAAATCATTTACACTTAGGCACTCGGCAGACGTTCTTATCCAGAGCGACTTACAAAAGTGCGCAAGTTAGTATATTTTATGATATATATACAGTCAAATATATCAGTCAAACACTGTCGGGATTTTTTAAGGGGTTAACCCAAGTGCTGAAGAAACAGATATGTACTGTAATAAGTCTTCATTTAAAGATTTCCAGAGACTCAGCTGTACGGAATCAGATCATCGTGCAGRATAATAAAGGACAACTTTGCAAGAATATTTACAAATATCATTCAAAACTCCTTTGATTTGTTATGAGTTTGTCAGTGTTTTAATGTACTTTTAAAAAAACTTCGACAGGAAATGGGACTGATGTGTCTCTGAGTTTCTGTTAGTGAAAAGTTGGTGCTTACGTTGCAGTCTTCCTTGGGGKGTGTGTGTGTGTGAGTTCACAGGAAAGTAATAGCGTCTTCTCAGGTAGTAGGAATTTCTGCAAGAAAACACAAACCAATTACTAAAGGTCACTTTATAACTAATAGCTAATTGAAGTGTTATTATATATTTATGTTCCAAAAATGGACATGGCAAAGTTAAGACGAAACTAAAAATTTTATGAGTAACAACAGTACTACTCAATCATTGTGTCCAACATCATTGTGTGTAGAAATAATATATTTTTTAAATAAAATTTAGATAAAGGTTTCTAGGACCAATCAGAAATTAAGACATATCTGTGTGTAARGGCTTTGTAAATCTAGATGATCCAAGTGTGACTTGAAACACACACTACACRTTTACTTTGTATGTAATGTCTTCTGTTTAAAAATCAATAAAACCATTGTTGAATAGAAATGATGACWTATCAAGAACATACCTTTAACATTAATGGCATCAAATCTTTGATATTACTTTATTTTTGTAWAATATTTTTTWAATAAAACTTTTGTAATATGAAGGCTAATGCATTAGCTGCAGAATTATTTGTATATTTCTATATGAGGTACATCATCATAGTTTAGAACTCGCAGTAGTGGAAGCATTAAGCTAAAGATGAAAATGCCCAGYCCCATGARTTATTAACAACAAAGACCCATAAATTATAAGACTGATCATAAAAATATTTTAATTAGCTCTCTGACTACTTCTGCCAAAATGTCTGGTATTATTCTGGCATTCTTGWGTCTTTCACACTTCCAGGCTTTCATAAAGGCTTTTTCTCTGGTATCAGTAATGGGTGTTTCCAAAGAAACAGAAAAGAAACTTAAATTCTTTTTTTTTTTTTTTATTATTACACTGTAAATGCATACCAAAAGGTGAAGGTAATATTGTGAAAGTCAGTTTATTTATTAAATGATTGGGTTTAAAGTGAAAAACTAGGATGAGTGAAAAAAAAAAAAAAAGCACAATTGTTAACCATTTACATTTAATACACTTGGTAGACGTCCTTATCCAGAGCGACTTACATCATCATCATCATCATCATCATCATCATACATATGAGCAGTTGAAGGCTGAGGGGCCTTGCTCAAGGGCCCAACAGTGGCACCTTGGTGGTCCTGAGGATTGAACTTTGGACCTTCCAATCAGTAGTCCGGTGCTTTAACTCCAGAGAGACCCCTGATCCCATGTGTGCTTATGGTTAAAATCTAACACTGTCACAATGGTTGTTGTTTGCACCTAATCACTTACTCACTAAGGGCAAACACGTGACACTATTCTTTTTTTTTTTAGCTAAAATCTGTTCACACAATCATACAGCTTTGGCAACAAAGCCAGTTCTCTAAGCAAACCATAGGGGGCGGTGATTTACATTTTCTCGATTTATGACCAAACTGTCACAGAAACACAAAAGACACTGTGCTTAAAGGCCTGAGCTCAAGTTTAACCCTTTACTTCCYAGACACATTTATTCACTAAATAAAAATGTGATCCAGTGATGCACACATGCCGCTCTCTTCAATGCCAATAGATTAATGTGACTTATAGACCTGGAAACAATATTGTTTTTTGTTTTTTWAAAATAATTTAGCTTGAATAGATTTTTAATTTTCTATACCTGATTCTTTTAAATGTTTTGTTCTCAGATTAACCCTTTCATTGCACTGAATATAGTTTAGAATGAATGTCGTGGTATCAATTTAGCTTTTTTCATAAATAAATGAACAATTAAGGTAATTAATTCTTTTTTATTATTATTTTAAAAATATTTATGTTCTACATTTGTGTGTGTTCAGTTGAAATGRCTAGTTTCATAAGTGTGTAGTTATAGGAATTTCCTGTTTTATAACCACCAATCATGCTTGGTAGGTGATGAAAGGGTTAATAGTTAAAAATATGTTTATGTTTAATAAAAAAAATATATAAATATATAAAAGAGGACATAATATTCTTCAAAAAAGGAAACAGCAAACAGCATGAGCAAAGCAAAAGTATACAATATTTAAACTGTACTTTAAAGTCTTTTTTATTCTTCTTTTTTTGGAGGGGGGCGGTGGGGTTGGGAGATAATAAAATATAAAGCAATGAAATTTATAATATATAAAATTGTGATTAAAAAAAAACATTAATTTGTAATAAAACTCAATGAACACTATAGCATTACATTTTGCAGACTAGAAAATGGATTATTAGTGTGTGTTTACATGCAGGTGAAACCTATACACTACACACACTAGACCAAGGTGTACACTACTGCCCCCCTCCCCACCCCACACACACACACACACCCACCGCACACACCCAGTCTGTCAAAATCAACTCACAAACAAGAACTGAAGCTTTCTGTCAATGCAATAAGTTCCAGGAGTTTAAATACACAATCTCCCTGCTTTAAACATGTGCATTATTCCTGATATAATCAATTCTTTAATTGTTTTCTGTGCACATATTTTAACCCTCAACCTGCCACTTGCTGTTAAACCCGGCATGAATGAGTCAGGAAGTAAGCAACCTCGGCTACTTTCACTCCTCAGAGAGCGGCCATCTTTAAAGCTCTCTGTCAACACACACACTGGGAGTAAATATCATCTATTTGACAAGCAAAGTTACACAAAGTGCACATGAGACATTATTTGCATTGATATATTCCGTTTGAGAGTCTCTCCTTCTTTATGTAGGACTTTTTTAACGGTTTTATCTCCTTCTTTTACAGAGCATAGCCTGGCTGCTAATATTAGCCCTTGCATTGGCCAGAAGACCTCAGACCAAGAAATAAAAACTGGAAAAACTTCTTCAATATGCCTTGAACAACACACAACAAGGCTTTCCTGTCTGTATTTAACAATGTGAGTAYTGAAATTGGCCCACATATCCTCCACWGCACAGCAGCCACCCAGCTTCTTCCTAGCTCAGCTATAGCTCCCCCTAGCAGCCATTCCATATTTCCTTGTTTGTGCCCARCCTAATGTTCTCTACTTTTATTTTCTTCCCATATTAATCCAATATAACACATCCACAGACATGAATATGAGCCATAACACCTCCCAATAACCCCATCCATCCACTGGTGGCTTATGGATTGGCCAAGACAGCTCTTCTTACCTTTTTAGAGAGCTACCTTCCTCTCCAAGGTCCAGATCTCGACTGTAGTTCTTCTTCCCAGCAATCCTTGCAAAAGGGCCACTTCCATGTCAGATCTCTGTGTAGGGGTGTTCACATTGGRCCATACCATTTTCTTGCCCTATGGAAGACCCTGAAGGGGCCAAATGGTCCCAATAGGCACCACAGGCACACAAGCTACCACTTGCCCCCCAAAAATGGCACATAAACAACCATTTATTATGTAGCCCCTTACTCAGACTACCCACATCCTCCCCTAGTGACATTCAAATATTCCAGCCTCCCAACATTCAAATAGCCCATACAGAGAAGCAGCTGACTCTGTGGAGACAGCTGTAGGCGCACAGAGTGTGAAAAGGGCTATTGAGAGCTCGCCAGATGCTGCCA
>QMIH01001515.1:89337-110700 GCA_003987875.1 Clarias batrachus | reverse complement strand
ATGATTTATTTATAGGTTTTTTTTTAAATAGTGTTCAGTTCTTGTGGGACGTCTGGGTTTTGTTAGGATGTGGATGTACAGCAGTGCGCTGATCAAAAGTCGTGATTAAATATATACTACTAATTTTAAAAAAAAGAAGAAGAAGAAAACAGTCGTCTGGATGTGTTACTTAGGCTATTTAGCAGGATTATTCATGCGCTATCAGGAGATCAGCTGTGACGGCAATGTACCCGAAAATAACGCGCTTAAATCTTCTGCGTTTTTGTGCACAGGTTTTAATTGCGTATATACAGTATGTATATATTATTGTATTTATTTATTTATTTATTGCCTGTTTAGGCTATTGTTTTTTCCAGGTAGCTGCACATGTATTACTTATATTAGAATTAAGACAGAATGAATAATGAAGAAAGGCGCATCACAGTATAACGCGTCATGGCGCGCGTCGCGATCCAGACCAAACCCTTCTTCTTCTTTTTTTTTACGTTTAAATGCAAGTTTTAAAAAAAACATCTTCAGACAGACATTTTCTGCACGTGGAATTCCAAGGATGGTCTACATCTGAGGGAATAAACTGCGAGTCTGGACACGTCCTTCAGGCTATACGTCCCTAAAGACTCCCCTCACCGCAGCCCACTTAAACATAGTAAACACACACACACACACACACACACACACAAATATATGGGTTAGACTTTAAATTGCAAGCTCCAACCTGGTTGTTTGTGCAGTGTGTATGGATATCCGAGCTGGAGGAAAATAAAGCGCGTTATTCTGGTGAGTAATTAGCATAATAATAATAATAATAATAATAATAATAAAACAAAAACGCCCAATTATGTAATGGTGTTTAGCATGTATGCATTAATACTGCGCATGAAACAGACACGACCAGGACAACACAAAGGGAAGGAGATCAGGGATCAGGTGCGTGCGCAGCTCCCGAGGAAGCACGTGCGCAGCGCAACGCAAACCGCCGATATCCGGTACAGTAGCGTCCGTCCGTCTGGGTCAGGTTTAATTCTGACCCGCACGTCATGAGTCGTGAAATCGGTCGATTAGGTTCCACAGGAGAACATACTCTCATCGATATTCCACCAGGCATCAAAAAGCCAAGGCGCAACCCCGAGGTTAATGCTCACGTGACCCTAAAGATGCGCGTTCACGATCAGCTGCTTGAGATTTAATGACAGATGATCAGAATTTGGTCTTAAAGGGAAACGTTTATGATATGTAATGTGCATGCATGATCATGGAAACCATTAGACCTCAGGGCATCTGTATCATGTAGATCTTTAACATTAGGAGGGAAAAGAAAAATCCAAAATATGTAATGAATATAGATTTTTTTTTAAATATATATATTTCATTCTAACTGCAATAGTTCTATATATTTTTATGTTATAATAGAATACAGTACATTATTATTAATATATTTTTTTCTATTAGTGTAAATAAATATTTATTATTATTAATAATAATTCCATCCATCCATTTATTGAGGAACCTTTGTAGTCCAGCTAGGGATCGTCGAGGCCACTGGTGTTTACCAGGGTATTTATTCCCATTTTTACGACCGGTCAACATGGACACACTACGGGCAATTTGGGAATACCAATTAGTCTAAACTGCATGTCTTTGGACTGTGGTAGGAAACCCACCAAGCATGAGGAGAACTTGCAAACTGCATGCRCATAGACCCAACCCAGACCCTGGAGGTGCGAGGAGACAGTGTTAACCACTAAGCCACCATCCAACCATCTAGAAAGCTCTGTAAGAATACAATGTATGACCATGGTATTCGTTCTCATTTTTATAACTGTGGTAGGAACTCCGGTCAACATTCACATATTATGGGCAAACGCCAGTTAGCCTAATCAGCATGTCTTTGGACTGCAGGATAAAACCCGAGTACCCGGAGGAAACACACCAAGCATGTGGACAGCAAGCAAACTCCATGCACACACACCCAAGGCTGGAATCAAACTTGGACCCAAGAGGTGCAAGGCAACAATGCTAACCACTAAGCAACCATGCCACCATTATTATTATTATTTTTATTTATTTATTTATTTATTTATTTATTTATATTTATTTATATTTTATTGGGGGTGTGTATCCTATTCTAGGGAGCTCAGGACATAAGGCTCAGGTACACACACAATATCGTGCAATTTGAAACGCCAGTCAATCTATATAACATGTGTCTTTGAACACTGAGGGACACCTGAGTACATAGAGGAAACACACCAAGGATGCAACCTCCACACACACAGCCTGGAGGATAAACACAAAGCACCAAACGTAGAGGTGCGAGGCAACAACACTATGAACAACTAATGAACAACACTATCATTATAATAAGCCCCATGTTTACTTACTCTGCTGTGTGCAAATCATGTCCCTAGGTTTCATACTTACCCGGCTGGTTTAACGAATTCATGAACCGTTAGCAAGATGCAAATTAACTTCCTAACATAAAGGCAGCGTGGTGTTTACTCTGTAGGTGCCATGCTTACTAAAGTGTATTAGTTTCATTCGGAAATGAATTCATTCTTCATACCTCAGTGCAGCATTGCAGTAAAGACTCTATTTCAGCATTTTTCCTCACCAGATTTTTAATGATAAGTTTTCAAGTGTAGCAAATACAACATGCAGTTCCTCTAAACTGGTTAATCAACCCATCCATGCTCAGCACTCAGCTGAAACACACCTGGCCACCTGGCCAAAGCATCCTGGCTTTGTTCGGCTTTATGCAAATAAAAAAAAAAAACGAATAAAGGAACAGCCTGCAACCAGTACAATTAGCATTCTGCTATATTAAGCTATGATTTATTATTCTATTACCTTACAACATGGTTATACTGAGACCTGACTGTAATGTTCACACTAAATTGGGGAAGAAATATGTATGTAAAATTCTGAAGAAAAAAAAAACACAAAAAATAAGTAAGTGTGTAAGTAAAAAAATGTAGTGCTGATTAGATCAGGATCGCAATGGGGCAAAAAATAACATGTAAAATGCATTTTAAGTTTAAGTTATTGATTGTATAGTTTAATTTTTTTTTTTTGAAAAGATGTTTTCAACATTAGTTCTGTTAATATGACAAAGGTAGTACATAGTAGATTTTAAGTCTACATCAGGATGAGTGGAAAGTTAAACTATAAATCGCTTGATTAAATTCTTTGGACGGTACAGTGGTGTAGTGGTTAGCACTGTCACCTTGCACCTCCAGGGTCCGGGTTCGAATCCCAGCCAGGCTCGAGTCCCGTGACTGTGTGCATAGAGTTTGCATGTTCTCCCTGCGTTTGGTGGGTTTCCTCCACCAGTCCAAAAACACGCAGATTAGTCTAATTGGCGTTCCCAAATTGCCAGTAGTGTGTGTGTGCCCTGCGATGGATTGGCACCCTGTCCAGGGTGTACCCCGCCTCGTGCCCTAAGCCTCCTGGGATAGACTCCAGACCCCTGCGACTCTGAATACAGGGTAAAGTGTATGAGTGAGTGAGAACAGGTTCATTGGAATTTCTTTTGCTCTCCAAGACAATCAAATATTCTGGTTTCATCCACAGACCCAGGTCATGCTTTTTAGATGATGCGTTTCAGTGGAAAGTTTGAGAAAAATGAGAGAAAAAAGTTAAATATTTTGTGCACAGTTACCCTGAGTCACAGCAGTGTTGGAAAGCATAAATGCTCCAAATGTCTGTCGCAGTTGTTTGGGTTATAACAGTATGGATTTCATGTGCTTTTTTTCTCTAAAAGCTATAACTCCACCTTCCTCAATTAAAACAAGCAAAAGTATTGAGTATATTTGGTTCACATAAAACCTTGCTAATTACAAAGTTTGTTGAAGATCATGACAAAACATTGAAAACAGCTGAGATTTCATGAAGTTATAATAGAGGCCAGAAAGCCTGATTGGAGAGCGAGGAGTAGCACATTCTGTTTAGTGTTGTAGCTTAATTTTTTCTTGTTAACACTGCAATGCATGATAGCTCCAAATGCAGCAAAAAAAAAAAAAAATGCTAATACTAGTTAAAAGATTATATAAAAAAGAAAATATAAGATATATCATTTCTGCCAGAAATGCGCCGTTATAGATGTCCTCATGTGTCTGCAGACAAAATTAATCAAAGCCAGAAAAATGGTGTTTGTCTGTTAATACTAGAGTTAATGTTAACAGATGTTACTAGAGCTCGACATCTAATGAGAAGAACAAGCATTCATACTGACCTGAGGGAATGAGGGAACGCCTTTCCTCTGAGGGAACACCTCCGAAGGTTTTAATGTCGGCTTAAGAAAAGGGACAATCCTAACCCGAGGGGGGTTTTAACAGGAATGTGCTCTCAAGATAGATACAAGACTATAACATTTGTTGTCTGTGATACCACAGCTGGGAATTAAAGAAATRTTCCTCTTAACATTGAGGTAATTTGGATGAGTGACGTCTAGCTTGTGTGCTCCTGGAGTCATGTTTGTGTCTTTGTATTTCCATTCAGGTGAACTTCAAAAGCAAGCGACGTGCAGCGATGCTGAGCGAGGTAGAGTCGATTCAGAGGAAATGATCTCAGGGTGTAAAGCTCACATCTGTTAGTTAATACAACTATATGTGTAAACAGTATCAGACTAGCTCGTATAAATTGATATACTGTATCATATATTAATTACTATTTGGACTAAAAGAAAGAAAAACTCTTTAAATTAAGATACTGCAGGTACTTTTGACTTAAGTTTCACTTAAGCTGCATCTCCTGTATATTACCTTTCTTTTTTCATTATCATATGTAGTCTTTATATATAGGAAGTAAAATGTGTAACTTTTTAACTTCTTTTTTTAGCAAAATGTCCTGTCAGTAGATCAATAAAAGCACTAAAGCATGTTTACTGTACTTTTTTTTTATTGCATAACAGATCAAATAAACAAATATTTTTCTTTATAAAGAATGATCCTTTATTTCCTATGTTTTAGTGCAATCTTGGCGTGTTCAGTAAACCATCATCACATGTTTAAATGAATACAACGGACAAATTGACATAATACCATTAAAGTTTACAGTGCTGTTTGTGTTTGTCTTTTAACTCATACGTTAAAAAAAAAAACTAATACTTATCCTGAATGACTTAAAATGAAAGTTTGCACACTTTATGGTTATTTTGGAAATACAGTACACATTACATACATATATAGAAATGAGGGCATCGATATTACTGATTACTGGAACATAAATAAATAGCGTCTTGTCATGGGTTGAGCGATGGCGTCACGTCTGGGGAAGCGATCGTCACTTGCGCCATCTTCCGTGCGCGGTGCCGCCTCGTCGCTTCTCGCCAGGCTTTCCTCTGCTGCTTCTGCATGGCTTCGGGGAGATCCTGGATTCTTTTTCTCCTGCGGAGAGACCTGGAGGGTAGCAGGCTCTCAAAATACACATCACATAAATTAGGGGGAAAAAAAAATTAAACGTTTGTGCTTATATTATTTTAAGATGGCTGGTTCTACGGGCAATATGGGCAATATTATATTACTTTTTCATTACAAGAAATGTGTACAAGCTAAAGGTTTTTCACTCTTTAATCTTAGGATTGTTTTTCGAGGCTTCTGAGTGAGGAAACCACTCAGTGTGCCAGCCATGATGTTTTTTTAATAGATTTTCTTGAGATTATGATCCTGAATTATCAAGGCCTTCACAATTCGAGATCCACAGCACCTCCATTACAGTGGAAATGTTTATTAACGCATACAAGCGCAGGAGGGTTTTTTTTTTTTTTTTTTKTCCAGACGATGTAATCCTCACGGGTCGGTGGTCTGGATGACATGTGTCTGGACGACAGTGGTTTCAACCTGCTTTCTAGCACGAGTCCGCCTCTTAGCCTCTCTCCATGCCTTCCTCTTCAGYTTCTTCATGGGCTCAGACAGATCGTTAATGGTCTTTCTCTTCTGCTGATACCTGGACGGCGGCAAGATTTCAAACACTCGTGTCAAAGAGCTGCTTCTGTCCACTTCAGAAGCAGCTTGGTTATGCTGCATTCTGGATGTTAATATCATTCTGATACACTAGTAAATGTATGGGCAAGTTCGTATCATGTCAGGTTAAGCCCAGAAATTTCACATGGTAATAGTGAGAATTTGCATGGTAATAGTGCCACATTGTGATTGGTTTCCTCACTCAGTAACGGATGGAAAAAAAAAAAAAAACTACAACAACATTTAACGTCTGACTCCTGACAAAATCACAGAATCCCTTATAGCCGTGCTGGACTTCCTGTCTATTCACGTRCATTTTACTGATATGCCAACACACTTTATTGCCCGATGCCCAGGTCTAATCCTCATTCATTAATCTGCAATCACCAAAGTGTACTGTAAAGACCTACATACCTCAAGCGCTCCTTCTCCTTCCAGGCCAGATACTTTTCTGGGTCAGCACGAATCCTTTCTCTGTATCTTCTCACACATTCTCTGCTTTTCAGTCTCCCTGAAGGAGCATCAACAGGAACCCACCTGCAGATCCACATATGCAAAAAAAAAAAGTTTAATTGCTTTTTGAGATCACACCAACCTGTGCTTAAAGGCAGAGAGGATCTGTAGCAGTTATTTATTACTGGTCAAACATTTCAGAAAAATTCATAACGTGATGTGATATGATTGACCACACTCCTCTTCAGTCCTGAAATCTGTTGTACTCAGACCTGGGACAATTCCAAGCCAATGAATAGAATTACATAACAAAGGTTAATTAGGTTAATGTTAATTAAGAGTTTTTGACAAAAAGAAACTGCAAATCAAGTAGAATTTAATGTGAATGGGATTTTTATTAATGATCACATGCTCTAACAATGCTGGGTTCGTTTACGTCCTAGAGGTCCTGATTTGTAACCATGACATGAACCTGTGCAGCTCTGAAGTGTCCCCCCCCCCCAACTTTGAATTATAATGCATACTGACTGTTTTGAGATTTAGTGGCCTACATTTTTTCATCATTAGCAAGACTTATCTGATGCAGCTTCAAGTCCTCTTGAACATTTTATTAATTTCTCTGTTGAGAATTAAAGATGATTTAAAAGAGGTGTGATGTACCGAAGACCAACTGCAATACAGCATTTCCCACAAGATATACTGTAGCATAGTGGAACATTTACTAAACATGTCAACATCAACGGAGACATTTCTACAGGTCTTTGTGCAGAAGATAAAATACAACAAACTCTTCAGAGACTCATGAGGCACATTTGATTAGAGAAATTCTAAAATTGGTTCCCGTTTGAACATCTATAAATTCCAGTTCAAGCAGCACAGTAGCGTAGTGGTTAGCACTGTGCTGTCACACCTTCAGGGTCAAGGATACAATTCCCACCTCTGACCCGGAGTTTGCACATTCTCCCCGTGCTTGGTTGGTTTCCTCTAAAAGACTATTTGGAGTTTCCAAATTGCCTGTTGTGTGCCTTGTGATGGACTGGCATCCCGAGTCCTCCAGGATAATCCAGTTCTACAATTTTTCCAATCAAATAAGCCCATGAACGACTCGAGACAGGAATGCAACCCCAGACATGATCTAATTCCGGGTTTCCCAACTATAATACATCTCAGAACTTGTGTGTGTTCCTCACCCTTACTCAGTGTAAATGCATCTGAATGTCGATTCTATTTCTATATTATTTATATTGTTGATTTCCTCAACACTGTTATAACAGTTCCAATTATTCTATGTATTTTGCATATTATTAAATTAGAATTTTTTTCTTTTAATTTCTTGTGTGTGTGCGCCATCTACAGTGAAGAGGAAAAAGTATTTGCCCCCTTTCTGATCTTTTATATATATTTTTTGCATATATGTCACACTTAAATGATTCAGATAATCCAACGAATTTTAATATGACACAATGATTTTACTGGAACTTTTGTAGAACTTAGATCTCTGCCTGAAGTTTAAACTGCACCATAAGTGAAATCAAAATGTAGAGTAAAAGCGATGTTATAAACAGTAATGTGCGGGATTTAATGATCTACTTTAAAATAAGCTATTAATAAGCTACATGCTCAATGTAAACAAACACCTGGACCACTCATTCACTCACTCACTCATTCGCTCACCGTCTCTACCGCACTTTATCCTGTATTCAGGGTCGCAGGGTCCTGGAGCCTATCCCAGGAGGCTTAGGGCACAAAACAGGGTGCCAAACCATCGCAGGGCTCACACACATACTCACATTCATTCACACACTATGGACAATCTGGGAACTCCAGTTAGCCTAATCTGCATGTCTTTGGACCGTGGGAGGAAACCAGAGTACCCGGAGGAAATGCACCAATCACAGGGAGAACATGTAAACTCCATGCAAACTCCATGCACACAGAGACCTGGAGGTGTCAGGTGACAGTGCTAACCACTACAACACCGTGCCGTCTACACCTGCACCAATAGATATTAATTAGAAAAGATAAAGTGAATATTTTGACTGGGATTAGTTCATATTTTCACTTTGGCTGAAATAACAGCGCTGAAGTGGTACAAGTGAATTTTAACGCTCTGGAGTCATTTAAGACAAAACTTCATCTTTATCTGATGTACTTTTTCCATTTCTCATCTGTGATTCGCTCTCTGATTACCATACAGGAGTGTATTTGTCTGAGCACTAAAGAAGTACAACTTAGTGTAAACAAGGCGTCAGATACTCAACCTTACAGAATGTGATTTCTGKGTATTAATAAGTTAGAGAGAGAGTTCTGCTGTACAGAGAGACACACAGACAAGGACATGGACAGCAGATGAACAGAAGATTATTATTAGCTTTAAACTTAACTGTTCCTACAACCTCTTTTCTTCAGATAGTATAATCTAATATAATCCGACAGACCTGTTACTACACATGTCATTTAATACTAAACCCAATCAAATAATCATTCAGCCAAAACAGGGTATCAGTGATAAAAGTGTCTCACCTAGGTGRAAAAGTGAATTTTCACATAGGACCATGTCTTTCATAATACTTAATGCTTCTTATCTCYTGATCCATGCATACACACTTATATTTTTATCAGATAAAGAGAAACACATTTGCTAAATACAGTTTTGTGCCCTTTTCTCTAGTGTCCGTTAATTTTTCAACGGTCTTAACTGTCATTCAAATGAAACTCGGCCAATTCGGATTTCACATGAAAAGACCTTAAAAAGTGTATTACACATGTAAAGTCTATAGTATTCTAAAGAGCATAATAGTTAAGATATTGCAACATGAATTTGACATGGGTATGGACGGACACTACAGATTTTTTTGCTTTTTATGCTTTTACAAAAAATTAACAACAACAACAAAAAAAACTTTAAGCAACAATTTTTCAGGTCATATGCTTCTAGAAGCTTACGCCAAGTTTAATATCAATACTCTATATATTTTAAATGATTATTGTTTGAAGCGAGACAGTACAACACTGAGAAAATGGCCATTTTTGGGGCACATATAAAATCATCTCTCCAAAACAGCTTACGTTAACAAATCTGAATTTTTAGGGAAGCGAGACTGGTCCCTTAAATTTTGCATAACTTCAGGAGCAGCTTCTTTGGCGCACACACACACACATTTTCTGGAATATATACAGGTAGAGTACATATAACATTTAAAAAATTATATACATCAGCACCAAATACTGTGTGTTTTGGCCAGAAGAACAGAGTCACTCGGACATACTTCTCTGAGGTCTGGTTCATGCTGGATCTTGATGAACTGAAGCTCTGCACACTCCACATCTCTACACCTGGAGTCTGCTGGCACATCTGGACTTCCTGAACCACTGGATAAGCAGACTGTCCTTCATAAGTCTCGTCTGCCATCTCAGACTTCAGGCACTGCGAGCGGTCTGATGAACACGGCTCTTCCTTGATCGCCAGGCCGCCCTGGCTCCACCCTGCCTCCGCCGGCTCCTCGGGAGCCTCCTGCCTCAGCGTCACCTCAGCTGAGATTGTGTAATTACCGGAGATCTGCCGTAAAGCCTGGAGCTCCTGCTCGGCCGCGCTGAGCTGAAACCTGAGCGCTGCGTTTTCTCTCTCAGCCTCGGATAACTTCGCCTCGTAGCAGTGCGACCTCTTCTCATTCACCTCGCGGAAGACCTGCAGGATGGACCTGACCGCCGTCCTGACCGCCGCCTCGATAGCAGAGGCTTCGTCTGCGCTCAGAGAGCCCCTGTCTCTGCCCGAGGAAGGGTTCATCGTAGTATCCGAGCAGCCGAGGTGGAAACTGTACAGCGTGCTGTGTGTTTATAGTCTCTGTTTTAAACACTGACACGGTGACTTTAAAAAAAAACCTCCCACTAAAATATATGTCTTTTTAAAATAGTTATGCTAGACTTCAATAGATAAATATGAGCATATTTTTCACAGAGCCCACTTCATGCGTTTAAATGGTTCTGTTTACTTCCGTGTTCTACTTCTTCTTTTACCCCTTTCGCTGCTGCTTCTTCTTCTCCGCTGGCATCCACCTTATACGTGCATTTCCGCCATCTGCTGGACTGCAGTCAGATTGGCAAAAACACACACACACAAAAACATAGCTCCAAAGCGGGTGTGTAGTGATTAGCACTGTCGCCTTGCACCTCCAGGGTCCGGGTTCGATTCCCTTCTCTGTGTGCATGGAGTTTGAATGTTCTCCCCCGTGCTTGGTGGGTTTCCTCCGGGTACTCCAGTTTCCTCCCACAGTCTAAAGACATGTAGGTTAGGTTAATTGGCATTCCCAAATTGGCTGTAGTGTGTAAATGAGTGTGTGTACCCTGCCTTGTGCCCTAAGTCTCCTGGGATAGGCTCAGGTTATATTAAGAAATGAGAATAGGTGAGCATATTAACACTGCTACTGTCATCAGGGTTATTACTTTTTTGTAATCAATCGTCCATGAATGATTCAGCACTTTGAGTCAGTTCACTTTGACAATTCAGTGACAATATTATTTTGTTTATTAGATCGTAAAGAGAAATTTCACAAAACAGTTTAATCATTTTAATCAAAGCAGGAGTGTTTCAAGGAGATCAATTATTGATGAATAATCATTTGGGAGCCAAATGATTTGACTCACTGAAAAGAATCAGAAGTCTCATCATTAACCAATTTCTGTTTCTCACTAAAACACATCCCCATGTCCAACTACAGCCTCTTTACATGCTTATAGACATTGGATCCTGAACTTCCCTACCTCTGACATAACACAATGCCGTTGTTTTTACGTGCACTGGAGCATAAAACACAAAACCTAAGACATTATTTTACAAGGCATACGGCATTTCTCAAAATGATTCATTCACACAATATGTCTGTATTATGAGCACATAAGTATATATTTTAATCCAACTCAATTACACAATTATTCATAAATGCGCATATAAAAACAGGGGGGCACGAGCGAGCACAGAGTCCAAAAGGAAAACACCGTCCTGGTCAAAGGCTCGGAGGTTGTGGGATGGATGTGGAAGAAAGAGCAGCTTGAGCCAGCTTTTTTGCGCGATGTCGTCTTGTAGCTTCTCTCCAAGCCTTCCTCTGCAGATTCTTCATGGGCTCGGGAAGTTCATTAATGGTCTTTCTGTTTTGCAGATACCTGCATGGTTTTCAAATAAATACACATGTCAAAGAAGTAGACACTTCTCATTTCCTTTCCTTACTTCCTCACATCGCTTTTTAGCTCCTCCCTCTGAGGATGCAACGGAAGGAAATAAGGGCAGGACAATGCAAGGATGAGCACGTTCGCCAAATCGGAAATCCTTCTTCATTGAAGTGTCACTCTAAAGCACATTAGTGATGAAAAGATACTGCGATACTCGCTCTTTAACAAATCTAAATGGTTTTGGAAAGTTATTACAATAAGAGAGGAGAAAAAAAACCTCAGGATGTGATGTCATTGGAAAACAATCAAGTGTACAGTGGTAACAGTAACTCATTAATTATTTTCCTATAACACCACAGCATGGACTGTTTTATTCCTGAACGAACATCCTTTTCTGCAATTGTTCCAAATTAATCATTAAAAAAGAAAGTCAGATCAGTTGTGGAAGCACTAGAGAATTAATTCTATCGTAAATACCTCGTACCTCAAGTGGTTCTTCTCTTTCCAGGCGAGGTATTTCTCAGGATCAGCCCGGATCCTTTCTCTGTACCTCCTCACATTCTCGTACCGGGTCGGTCTCCCTGCAGACGAGAACAGGAGGACATGTTATATGTGCTATAACAACTTGGTCAGCAAAAGTAGCAGAATCTTGAGACACAACATCCTTATTGGCTTTCCACACTCTATACTTCTGCGCATACTATAGCTTCTTAACAAACTTTCAGTAATCAAGCTACAAAATGAGGAGAAAACCTGGACACCTCCATAAAAGCCTGTCTTTTATTTAGCCGTTGGTGCTTCATAAATAATTTTTCAAACAATTTGTATTGAAGTGTTTATGGGAATTAAATGAAATTGACTGTGAAGGTATGAAACAAGCACGCTGCAGACATACAAGTTATTTTTGTTTTTTGCTTGTAAATGTGCATGGCTTGAGGCATTAATCCAAAGTTTCGCAAAAAATTAATTGATGTAAATTTATGGAATGTGTGTGAAAAAATAAAAACCATTTAAGGCCATCTTTCAAAATGTGAATTAAAAAGTGTTTTGTGCCACTCTACATCTCTTTTTTGCAGAAACTGTTAAAAGGTGCATCTCAATTGGCTAATAGTTCCCTGTGAAATGTTCTGCACCGGGTATTTAACCATGGTGGTACATTTAAATGGTGTAGGGAACAAGTGAACAATGGGTCTTCACTTCACATGAAAGTGGACATGAAAAATTAGTCATTGCACGAAAAAAAAAATTAAATAAAGTAATAATAATAATAATAAAACAATAAATCCTTAGTATTACATAGGTTAGTAATCTGTAAAAAAATGCACAATAATATTTTCTCTCTACATCTTGTAAAATAATTAAATTATTTACTTATGAGCTATATGCATTTCAATAGTATACATTTTGTGAGGGAATCACTTTTTGTTTGAATTGATATTGCGATATTTAATTTCTGTAGTGTGAAATTTCCACAGTAGTAGCAACAGGTATCAGTGGTGGTTATGTTACCATGGAAATGCATGGAGGAAGTGACGTCTGCGTTGGTGACGTTGCAGAGTGTTTCGAATGGTGGAATTCTGTCAAGGGGTGGCACAGCTCCAAGAACTAGGAAGAGTAGAAGGCAATGTTAAAAGAATTTTAGATCTGTGAAGGAAGCACTTAAAGACTGGACTGAAAAGTCGGCTTCAAAGGACAGGGAAGCTGAAGAGAGAGAGAGAGAGAGAGAAACCTATAGGTGGCGGTGATGCATCTTTAGTTGGAGTGAGGAAGCATTAGACGTTTCAAGGAAGGATGGTCTGGAAAATCAGCTACAGCTGGTGGTGATGTAGCCAACCTACTGGATTCCAACTGCTGTTAAGCAACAAAAAGTGAAAGGGAGGGAAGTAAGGGAAGTTCCCTTAACTGATATTCCCTGCACAGGGAGCACACCTTTACAGTAAACTGTGGGAATGGAACTCTGCCACTGTTTGCTTTGTTTCAGCTTTGTGTCTCTCTTCTTCTTCTTCTTAGTTGATTGGTTACATTATAGCCAACTGTAGGTCTCACTCTCCCTCATTTTCAAAGTCTCTTAAAGACCAGCCTTCCTTAAAACATTTAATGCATCCTTCCCTGATCTTGACTTATTCTATGGCTTTATCAGGTACACATCCACATACGACACGTTTCCTCTCAGTACCACTCTAGCTGGAGTTCTGTGGGTTGCAAACCCACCACCTATAGATCTCACTCTCTCCTCAGCTTCCATTATAAAGGACACTTAACTTTCTTTTCTACTCTCCCCAGTTGAAGGAGCTGCGACACCATATCTAGACTATCTTGCAGATATTTCCTTCAAAACAGTCTCACTTTCCTGGTGTTCCTCACAGAGTCCCACTGCGTGTTTAGCTATGATAATTAGAGTGGTATTAAGGTTGCTGTTTCCTATCTTATTCTGCTAATTAATACTTCCTCTTTCTGATTTTTCCTCTCATTACCACATCTACTTTGTCCTGTATTGAATGCAAATGTCACACATTTGGTTCATTATCCCAGTCATGTTGCCCTTATCGTTTTGCCCTTCTCCACACTATACACTGCTCAGACATCACATTATGATAACCAGCTTAATATCGAGTAGGTGGAAGTGGAAGGGTTATACAGTATTAGGCAGCAAGCTTTTTACCTTGTGCAGGAAACAGAATGAATGGGCAAGCATAGGATTAGAGTGACTTTGTGGGACTGTGATGGATAGAGGTTTAGTCTTCGTGATAGTCTTTCGAGCCTCGCTGACTGGTAGTATTAGTACCAACAACAATCTAAATGGTGGCAAAATAGGGGACCTACTCAGTATTCGGCAGGTGGTTGTAACGTTATGGATAATCTTTTGACTTTAATATTTGAAGTTGAGCTCAACGTCTGCTTTTTTCCTAGATTCCTTTGACAAGTCATCTTGTCTTCCATTCCCACAGGAAAGACATTTTCCCCCTTGTCTAATCTAGCTATTCTTGTCTTAACAAGCTAATAAGATTTCATGGTGGCTTCTGGCTGTAATCGTGCTAATGATAGTAAGTAAGTGCAGCTTTGTGTCGGACAGGTTTCTTCCTCAAACATTAAAATGAGCTCTAATCACTTGACTGTGTTGTTTCATTCAGCCATTAAAATGCTTATATACACTTCTGGTGATTCTCTGAGGTAAAATATGAAGCCTATAACTTCGCGCGTGCGTACTTCTCTCTGAACCGGCTGAAACCGGATCTTGGTAACCATGGTGATTATGGAGGCTGCTGTGCGTCCCGTGCGTCGCGTTTTCGTTCACGTGATATTCACAGTTCCCTGCAGGATATTCCTCAGTCACTTCACTCTTTATAAACACCTCGCTGGGGTAAAACGCCTCCTCGTCCTTCAGCTCCAGCACGGTGACGCTCTCCGATGAGTTTTCTGAGGAGTTTTCTAGAGTCGCCGGTTCTTGTCCCGTTTCTTCCGCAGCGCTGAAACTCACCTCAGCTGAGATCGTGTAATTACCGGAGATCTGCCGTAAAGTCTGGAGCTCCTGCTCGGCCGCGCTGAGCTGAAACCTGAGCGCGGCGTTTTCTCTCTCAGCCTCGGATAACTTCGCCTCGTAGCAGTGCGACCGCTTCTCATTCACCTCGCAGAAGACCTGCAGGATGGACCTGACCGCCGTCCTGACCGCCGCCTCGATAGCAGAGGCTTCGTCTGCGCTCAGAGAGCCCCTGTCTCTGCCCGAGGATGGGTTCATCGTAGTATCCGAGGAGCGATACTCAGTTATCGTTAGTCCAGAACCGGCTACTTACATAAATATATAACCGTTTTAACGATGAATCTGTTTCACGCTCTTCATGAAAACAAACTCCCACCTGACAGTTGAATGTGTTTGTTTACTTCCGCCGGTCAGATGTCACTAACTGAGCTACACTTCCGCCGCGGCACCATCTAGTGGGCATCCTCAGTTCAACACGTAATTAAACAAACGTGAATGAACAGAAATTAGCCTTAGGCTAACCACTGAGCAGCTTTGTCGCTGCTAACAGTTTCTTTGCAAACCCATACACCAATCATCCACAACATTAAACACCCTGATAGTTAAAGTGAATAACATTGTCTGCAGTGGTTAGCACTGTGGCCTTGCGCCGCCAGGGTCCGGGTTCGAACCCCGGCCAGGCTCGATTCCCGTCTCTGTGTGCATGGAGTTTGCATGTTCTCCCCGTGCTTGGTGGGTTTCCTCCGGGTTCTCCGGTTTCCTCCCACAGTCCAAAGACATGTAGGTTAGACTAATTGGCGTTCCCAAATTGCCCTTAGTGTGTGAATGAGTGTGTGAGTGTGTGTATGTCTGTGTGCCCTGCGATGGATTGGCACCCTGTCCAGGGTGTACCCTGCCATGTGCCCTAAGTCTCCTGGGATAGGCTCCAGGCCCCCGTGACCCTGAATACAGGATTAAGTGGTATAGATGATGAGTGAGTGAGAGAGTGAGTGCATCAATACAGTGTCGCAGAACTAGGAGTGAGAATGGGACATACACTGCTTGGACAAAAAAAAAAAAAAAAGATTTCACCCTGATTGATTACACACACAATGTGGCGTCCAGTGAAAATGATTCCTCATCCTCTCAGAGCCACTCTTTCACACTCTGAGTCCTGGAATATGGCACACTAGGAGGGAAAACAAACTCCATAGATGTGATGTGCGGGTGATTCAGAGCATCCCCAAAACAGCAGGTCTGCAATGGTCCAAGGACAACCAGTGAACAGGGGACAGGGTCATGGGCGTGCAAGAGTCACTTATGCACATAAGGAGCGAAGGCTAGCCCGTCAGAAGAGCTCAGATCCCACAGAAGAGCTTCAGTAGCGCAAACTGCTGAAAAAGTAAATTCTGGTTCTGAAAGAAAGTTGTCAGAACACACAGTGTATCAAAGTTTCTTGCATACAGGGCCGTGTGGCTGCAGACTAGAGCCCATGCTGACCCGTGTCCACCACCAAAAACTCCTACAATGGACATGTGTATATATTGTTATGCATATCACCAAGTGTCTTCCAGTATCATGAATTATTATTTTTTTCTTTTTTTTGTCATAGTGCCCATCCCTAGTCCACTCTCTGACCTAGAATTTTTAAAATCTGCAAATGCTGTTTAACAAGCTCAGATATTACAGTCTTTATGAAGACTAAGACTATACTGGGGTGGATGTTTCCATCATTAGGGTTTGTCCTTTAGAGGGAGCTATTTGACAGTTAAGCCAAGCAGGCATTAAAACATGGGCTGTTCATCTGGTCATATGAATGGAATGGAATTATAAATTACAGATTTAAAAATATATATTATTACTTTACATTTCTTTGCTATAGATGAGAGTAATAGAATGTACAGTAATAAAGTAAATAAAAGTTACATTAAGTTGGATACGAGAATCAAATGTTGAGTTGTTTAGGGGAAAACACTGTTACAAAGGTTTTAATCCAGTACCATATGATAAATTCTGAATAATGACATAAAATGATATGCATTTGGTTGTGGCACTAGTGCTTGCTCTCTCTCTCTCTCTCTCTCTCTCTCTCTCTCTCTCTCTCTCTCTGTCTCACACACACATTTCTGAGTGACACTCGTGGATGTGATCCCTTTATCAGCTGCATTCTGAGGGCTTCGACCCTCTTGAGGCTACTTTGCCAAGTTGTTCAGTGAAGTGACCTGAATTGTAAAGCGAAGTGGGGAAGGTGTCGTGGAATGGGAACAAGCGTGTGTGTGTCGATGTGTGTGTGTGGGGGGGGGACGGCTTGTCCATTGAGTGTAGATAGAAAGGGAAGGAGGAGGGCGGGCATGGCATGTTGCAGCTGTGTGTGTGTTCGTGTGTATGTGTATGTGTATGTGGGTGATTAGTGGAGTGCTGGTGGAGGGACAAACAGTTCAAAAGTGTTGGAGCAGAAAATCTCTCGCTCTCGGTCCTCTGCCGTTTTGTCTTTCCCTCCCTCGTTCGCCAGGGCCAGACGTAAAGCAGGAGCAATTTGTGCGATTTCACAGCTCACCGGCTCCTAAAAAACCTCTGACAGCCTTCCACTGACAGAGAGATAGAAAGAAAGAAAGAAAGAAAGAAAGAAAGAAAGAGAGAGAGAAAGAGGATTGGATAATGAATGGATGGTACAAAGTGGTTACGGCACAAATGGTGGAGGATTTAAAGAAAGAAAGAATAAATAAAATATCAGTATTCATTACATTTCTCCAGATAAGATAAGGATCGATTTCAGAAAACAAGCAATATATATATATACACTGTATATAGTAATCTTGTGTAAACTGGTCTTTTCTTTGCGAATCGTTCAGTAAGAGTGTGCAGTTTATATTCCAGGTCACTTTTACTTAGACATACACATCCATATCTGTCCTTTGTTTCCTGTATGCGCCTGAGAACTAGCGACAAACGACTACATTTTAAATCTAACCCTGAATAGCACCTAATCCCTCCATCTCGGCATGCGGCTCCTTCGCTCAGTAGGGTTCCGTTTGGGTGGCCCAGCCTCTCTTGTCCAAAATGTTGATTTAAAGTCGCCTTAGGAATGTTCTGGAGCGAGCCGGACTCGCAAACGTTTTGCGCTTACAGCTCAGATTTCTAAAACGATTAGAAGGGGTGCGCAACTCATCGCTCAACTCCGGTCGGTCAAAATGCATCGATTCATTTTCCGTAACATCAGCTCTGACAGAGGTTCCAGCTGCGAGAGCTAAATTAATGAAGTCGTTCTAACAGGTCTCAGCGCTTTGTAACAGTTGTTGTACTTTTTTTAGGAAATGTCTTTTCTTTTGATTAGGCAATCAGAGGCCCTCGAGTTAAGAAGTGCCACCTGAAGGTTTTGTTTCGAGCAGCGCAGGACATCTGGCCGGCCTTTGAAGGTCAGCCATGGGACAAAAATCTCCTTTAAATCCATCCAGCTGTAAGCAAAGACAGATTTCCTCCCCAGCTTAAACCATTTCCGAAAAAAGAAAAAAAAAAATCAAACAACATCTGATCACGGCCCGGCGTCAGGTTCTAATTTTTACAACATGATCTTTATGTATTGCCTCGTTAAGTTCTTTTATTGTCGCTGCTGTTTGTGCGCAGGAACCCATGTGGAATATTGCCCCAAATGAAGCAGTATATGAAGGTATAAAGGTCAGAAAGGAACACAGTCATGATTAAGTGCTGGCCTTGAAAGCATTTGGTGTGGCCTCTTTTCTGTCACATGACTGCTGAATTAACATACAGGGTTGAGGGGTCAAGTGAAGGTGGCTTCCCCAACCAGCCAACTGGAAAGCTCGGGGTTCAGAGGTCATGGAAAAGCTGCCCCATTGGTTGACTTTGTATACAAATCAAATTAACCAAGCGCTGTCCTGCCTTTCAAGTGGAGGAGGACGAAAAAACAGGACATCTTACATAGAACATGAGTAAAAAAATATATATACCAAAAAAAAAAAAAAAGCAAGGATATTCCCATAAGCTGCTTCGTTGCATTCGTAAGCAAATACTTACAAAGACTCGAGAAACCTCCAGTTCACTTTCTAACCCTGAAATTCGATGTAATTTGTAATATACTGCTGCTCTGCATTCTGAAGCCTTATAGAGAAATTAAAACTATGATGCGTATAGCGTGGCACATCTAGTACCAACTCATTATGTTCATATAATTTGATTTCTTATTCCCCGGCACTGACCTTCCCCGAGCAGCAGTCATTTGCAACACTGTGATTTATTGTAGAATAAATCTGTCGGCTCCACTGAAATGTATTTAAGGCCAGGGTCAGTCTCCGGGTCAGACACGGCAGCCAATAAACTAAGAGAAAAAAAAAACGTCGGGGTCAGGCGCTAAAAAGTGTGTATTATTCATTACCGACACAGGGCATGTTAGAGTGGGATGAAACCAACATTCACAGATATTGATCCTTCAAAATCTTCAAAAATGTTCGGCCTAGACGAAGCGTCTGTGCATGCGAGGGTCTGTGGCGTCCGTTTAAAGACTCCATACACGAAGAGAAAAAAAAATATGTGGTTACTTTGTTTAAAGTGTAGAGCACTTTACATTCGGATAAACAGACAAAAGTCAGTCACATAATAATTAACATTTGACAGGTGTTCAATTCAAACTGGGACTTTTGATTGCGCAGAATAAGGGAACACAGTTATAATAATAAAACCTCCCTTTATTTCTCTATATAATCCCCTGCTGCACTACTGCACTCATCTCAGCGTTGCACTAGTGCTTGGACACCATCAAGGTAGAAAGCTTTAGAGCCGTAATTGTACTGGCTGTCTGATTCACGACACAAACGCTGGCCTCCCAGGAACTCCTTAAACATGTGGAAACCGAGTTTCTGTAATGTAATGTACAAGTGGTGCTGGTTTTCAAGGATCAGGTGCTGAATGTTCACGGGAAAGACTGCAGTGGTCTGAGATCGCCATCCACTGACGTACGGTCGTCTTTAATACATTTGTTTAATGCTTCACCGCGGCTCATCACTGCCGATCATCGAGACACTCATCACTGTACTGTACTTGAATTTTTCTGTAAACGTCAATCACTCTCATACCTTCAGCCATGAAAAGTCCCAGTTTGACTTGAACGCCTCTATAATATACAGTACTGCTATAACGTAATCGGTCATGGTTCTCAACATTAAACGCAACTTCAAATGAATGAACATGGCAACACATCTCCAGTATGCGAGTCCATCTGCTGTCGATTTTCACGTCACCGTGTTTTCAGTTTTCGGAAACTGGGATCCGAACTCCTGACCCAGTGGATCAGTTCCGTCCAGTGATGAAAGGCAGCACATCACCTCGCTGTTTAGAAAAAGAAAAGAAAAATACGTTAGCTATGGTTATGGAACAGAGAAGCAAACGGTCCCAGCAGGTCGTGTCGTCATGGGAAAATATTGGAGGCGAAAAAAAATCCTGGAAGATGAACCAGATGTCTCCATTAATGAGGTTTAATCACTAATCGGACATCCTGCTGATATCAGCCCTGTTGATAATTTACCAGAATATGCATCTGCGAGCGCTTCACAAACAAGAATAAAAATGGACTTTGAAGGTTTTTTTTTTATTATTTATGCTGCATAATTCTGGCAGGACGACTCAAATGGGCTTTTATACACTAGACTGCTGATGGATGTCGCTGATAAACGTGTCACAGCTGGAAGGTCAAACACGAGAAAGGACGCTCGGCCAGTTAAACTGGTAAAACTGGTCCCACTTAGTACTTCACTGAGTATTTATAATGTTAAGTYGTGTTTTAGTGATTTTACTCTCCAACTAGGAGGATTGTTCCTATTAGCTGAGATGTGAGTATTACACCTGAGCCTGGTGTTTATCTAAAGGTCCAACCAAGTCGTATTTAAAGTGTTTATATTGAAATACTGTATGTGTGATGTGTTCAGGGAATCCGGTGCTCTAYTTTTATTATCCTTGTGCAAAGGATCAAGTCGTTGCTAGGACAGACACGTTGGTATTTAATCGGAGAAAAAAAGTAAAAAATTAATATGAGTATTAACAAAAGAGTCATTTCTCACTCATAGTAATAAGAAAACAAGTAGTACGGATGTTGGTGCCGGTGCAGGGGTCCAAATTCCAAAAGGTGATGGAGATGTACAGTACTGAAAAAAGTCAAAAGTCTTGAGTCAGCGTCATTTCCTCATATTAAATGAAASGATTTGTTACTGTAGCTTAAATTAACGGAATGAGAGCTAGAGAGCTGTCTGACCTCATCTCCCCTCTCGTCCGTTCCAACCACTCAGCATTCAGCATCAGCAGTGTATTAATCACCGCCTG